>CM031923.1:30354123-30411623 GCA_018703695.1 Prunus fruticosa
TTCCACACACAAAAAAAAAAACCCAGGTTACACCATAACGAAACAGTCTAAAGCATATTGCAAGAGCAATTTCCTACCCTTTTCTCAGTTTTCTATCAAACCTCTGTAACTGAGCCCCTCCCTTTTTGTATCGTTGGGGCAACTTACAATACATTATTTTAGAAAAAAAGGAAAAGGAAAGCTGAAAACAAAGATAGTCATGTTATAAACTTTATGTAATGGATGCCCACCATGCATTAGTAAATCTAA
This sequence comes from Prunus fruticosa, assembly GCA_018703695.1. Taxonomy (NCBI): domain Eukaryota; kingdom Viridiplantae; phylum Streptophyta; class Magnoliopsida; order Rosales; family Rosaceae; genus Prunus; species Prunus fruticosa. The sequence continues at coordinate 30,354,373 of CM031923.1, forward strand.
TGTATGTCATATCATATCCAACTATACCTACCATATGAATCACCCTCCCAATTACTCACTATATTATATTTGTAATAGTGTATTCTAAATAGGCACTCAATGAAGATGAAAAATACGGGCAAACCAAGAGAAATTCCATAGTTACTCTCTTCCTCTTCAATTTCCTCTTAAACTCCCTTAGTTTTATATTACGTTATCAGGATTAGTTGCTCATCAACCAAAGTTCTTGAAAAAATTCAATCCTGGTAACTCCTCCCTTTAAAATTCTTATCAACTTTTCAATACATTTGTTTTACTAATGTTATTTTATAAAGTTTATGGCTAATGGTTTATTTGGACAAAGTTCTTCCAAAAGATGATGACAGGAAATTTCTATATTCAAAATTCTATCTAAACTTTTATTTGTTGAATCCTATATATGTACCTTTTTATTCTTAGTTTAGTGGAGTGGTTTTTAACCCCCATGTTTATTTTTAAGTGGCGGTTTTTATCCCCACATTTATTTCATTTTATTTAAAGTATGGAGCAGAATTAATGCCCATACAAGCAATTTACTTTTACCGCACATTTAATTTTATTTAAAGTATGGTGCGGAATTAACGCCCATATAACAAGCAATTTATTTTATCGCTCATTTATTTTATTATTGTATGATGTGGAATTAACCCTCATACAATAAGCAATTTACTTTGATTGAACTATCATATACTTATTCCCTTTTTGAATATATGCATAAGTTTAATAGCTAAAGTTTATATATTATTTTTATGTAATGAAGTTTTCTTATTATACATGAACCCGAAGTTCATATTACGAACCTGAAGTTCCAAATCAAAATGATAATTATAATATCATAAATACTTTATAAGAAGTGAATTTTATTGAATGAAAACCTGAAGTTTAAATTCAAAATAATATTAGAACTAGAAGTTCTAAGTGATATGATAATCCAAAGAGCCAGAAGTCTTAAAATTTATTAAATTTTGATATATATAGCTTCAAATACATAATTTTGAGCATTTATATTATTAATTCATACTGTTATTTTATAGATACACAACAATGTCAAACCTTGCCAAGATCGATTTCATTGCACTAGATATCTCTGGAAAGAATTATCTAACGTGGGTTCTGGATGCTGAAATCCACTTGCAAGCGAATAACTTGGGAAATACCATCAGGGAAGGAAATCAAGCATCCCTGAGGATCGTACAAAAGCAATGATTTTCCTTCGACGGCATCTTCATGAAGGATTAAAGACTGAGTATCTTAGGGTAAAAGATCCAACAATACTATGGAAAAATTTGGAAGAAAGATATGACCACCAAAAGAGCATAATACTTCCAAAGGCTAGATATGATTGGATGCATCTGCGTTTGCAGGATTTCAAATCTGTAAATGAGTATAATTCAACACTATTTAAAATTGTATCTCAATTAACCTTGTGTGGAGACAAAATTACAGATGAAGATATGTTGGAAAAAACATTCACTACTTTCCATGCATCCAACATGCTCCTGAGGCAATAGAGAGAAAGGGGGTTTAAGAAATATTCCCAACTGATTTCATGTCTTCTTGTTGCAGAACAAAACAATGAGCTTTTATTGAAAAATCATCAGTCTCATCCAACGGGATCAAAACCATTCCCTGAAGCGAATGCAAATGAAAATATGCAAACATTATGGCCTGAAGCAAATGCAAGCCGATATGGGCGTGGTCGTGGACGCGGCCGTGGACACCGCCGGGACGAGGTCGTGGTCGTAATTATGACAATTACCGAAATCAAGTAAGTCATAAGAGAAACACATCACACCACCGCGGTGGAATAATAATGATAGAAAAGGAAAAGGAAAAGTGATGTATAATTCCCAAAAGAAAGATGATGATGTTTGTTATAGATGTGGAGGGAAAGGACACTGGTCACGTACATGTCGTACACCAAAACATCTTGTTAATCTATATCAAGAATCAATCAAGGGAAAGGGAAAGGAAAAGGAAACAAACTACACTGATTTCGATAACCTTTTTGATGATGACAACGAGCCGTTAGATATCACCCATTTAGAAGTTTCTGATTTCTTTAGAGAAATAAATGGAAACACTGATCCCATAATCAATGAAGAAAATGCCAATGATGGTGGCAATAATGGCAATGATGGTGGCAATGATGGCAATGATGGCAATGATGACATGAATGATGAATGATTCAATGTTGAACTTTGCATTGTACTTTATGTTGTGTGTTTAAAATTCCGCATGTTGTGTTTAATACTTAAACTAAAGGGCTTGTTGTATGCTTGAGTGTTTCAATTTATGCATTCTTGTGTAATGTTTTTAATTCAATAAGATGGAACCATGATCTAATTATCTTTATCATCTTATATAGAAATATGAAAAATTTCAACGCTTTGAGCTATTCCAAAAGATGTGATGGAGATGTATGTCTAGTAGACAGTGCAACAACGCATACGATTCTTCGAGATAAGAAATATTTCACGCACTTAAAAATAGCTAAAGCCAATGTAAATACCATTTCGGGTACTTCCAAGTTAATTGAAGGCTCCTGGGAGAGCCAAGGAATACTCCCTGGGGGAACAAATATTTATATAGAAAGTGCTTTGTATTCAGTCAAATCAGAAGAAATCTACTGAGTTTTAAAGATCTTCGTCTTAATGGATTTCATATTGAAACCATGAATGAAGGGAACAAAGAATATCTTTACATCACTCATATTAACTCATGCCAGAAGCATGTAGTGGAAAAACTTCCAGCTTTTTCATCAGGATTATATTATACTACCATAAGTGCAGGAGAATCAAATTATATAAACCAGAAGTTTAATAACCAGAAACTATTCATGCTCTGGCATGATAGACTTGGTCATCCAGGGACAACAATGATGCGTCGGATAATTGGAAATACATTTGGTCACCTATTGAAGGACCAGAAGATTCTTCCAGAGAGTGATTGCCCATGTGTGGCTTGTTCACAAGGAAAGTTGGTTATTAAACCATCAATGGTAAAAGTTGTTGGTGAATCTCCCATGTTTTTACATCGGATTCAAGGAGATATTTGTGGACCTATTCACCCACCATGTGGACCTTTTCGTTATTTTATGGTATTAATAGATGCATCTTCCAAATGGTCACATGTTTGCTTACTTTCTACAAGGTCTAATGCTTTTGCAAAACTACTTGCTCAAATAATTAAATTAAGGGCACATTTTCCTGATTATCCTATTAAAACTATTCGTCTTGATAATGCTGGTGAATTTACATCTCAAGCCTTTGATGATTATTGCATGTCAATTGGTATTAATGTTGAACACCCTGTTGCACACACTCATACTCAAAATGGTTTAGCAGAAAATTTTATCAAACGCCTTCAAATGATTGCTAGACCCCTAATTTTTAGATCACAATTACCCACTTCAATCTGGGGACATGCTATATTACATGCTGCATCTTTAGTTCGCATTTGTCCAAGCTCTATTCATCAATACTCTCCATTGCAACTTGTTTTTGGACAACAACCTAACATTTCTCATTTAAAGATTTTTGGTTGTGCCCTTTATGTCCCAATTTCTCCACCACAACGAACTAAGATGGGTCACCAACGACGTCTTGGCATTTACGTTGGATTTGATTCTCCATCCATCATTAGATATATTGAACCCTCAACGGGTGACATGTTCTTGGCACGATTTGCAGAACTGCCACTTTAATGAGACAGTTTCTCGCCGTTAGGGGGAGGAAAACTCCGATTCCAGAAGAACGGCGTGAAATTACATGGAATGTACCATCACTATCTCATCTTGATCCACATACAAATCAAAGTGAACATGAAGTTCAAAGGATCATTCATTTGCAAAACATTGCAAATCAATTACCGGACTCATTTACTGAGACACAAAGAAAGTGATAAAGTCTTATATACCGGCCGTAAATACTCCCGCAAGGATTGATATCCCTGAAGGACAACATGATAATACATCAAAGGCACGCCTGAAGCGTGGGCGTCCTGTGGGTGCTAAAGATAAAAATCCCCGAAAGAAAAAGACACTAGTGCATATTCCAGAAGAACAAAAAACCATAAAACAAATGAGTGCTCCCGAAAGACAATAACTGTACAGTTTAAAGTTGATAAAAACACAGCCCCTGTAGCGGCATATGCACCCGAAGATATACATGATGAGATTAGTTTAAATTACATGAGTAGGAGAAAGCTGGAATAGAAAGGAAGTGATTATAGATAATATATTTGCTTACAAAGTTGCAATAGATATTGCAAAAGACAATGAGGATCCTGAACCAAAAACGGTTGAAGAATGTCGACATAGAAAAGATTGGCCAAAATGGAAAGATGCTATACAAGCAGAGTTAGATTCATTGGAAAACCGTAAAGTATTTGGACCAGGAGTCGAACACCTGAAGGCATAAAACCTGTTGGACACAAATGGGTGTTTGTACGGAAACGAAATGAGAAAAATGAAATTGTAAGATACAAAGCACGTCTTGTAGCACAAGGTTTCTCGGGGAAACCCGGGATTGATTATAATGAAACATATTCCCCCGTGATAGATGCAATTACATTGCGCTACTTGATTAGCCTGGTTGTCACAGGAAAGCTTGATATGCGACTTATGGATGTTGTTACAGCATATTTATACGGATCACTTGATACTGATATTTATATGACAATCCCCGAAGGTTTTAAAAATCTTGTAACAAATAATCCAAAGCAAAGTGGTTTGTATTCGATCAAATTACAACGGTCCTTGTATGGACTAAAGCAATCAGGGAGAATGTGGTACAACCACCTTAGCGAATACCTCTTACAAGAAGGGTATATAAACAATCCTATTTGTCCGTGTGTCTTTATCAAAAGAACGGAAAATGGATTTGCTATTATTGCAGTTTATGTGGATGATTTAAATCTTGTAGGGACCCCTGAAGAGCTTACAAAAACTGCTGCATATTTAACAAAAGAATTTGAGATGAAAAATCTTGGGAAGACTAAATTTTGCCTTGGCTTGCAAATAGAGCATTTGCCAAATGGAATTTTTATCCATCAATCAACATATACAGAAAAATTGTTGAAACGATTCTACATGGAAAAAGCTCATCCATTGAGTAGCCCTATGGTTGTTCGATCACTTGATGTAAAGAAAGATATTTTTCGCCCAAAGGAAGATAATGAAGAGCTACTTGGTCCAGAGGTACCATACCTTAGTGCAATTGGAGCTTTAATGTATCTAGCAAATTGTACACGACCTGATATTGCTTTCTCAGGAAATCTGTTAGCAAGACATAGCTCTGACACCAACAAAAAGGCACTGGAAGGGTATCAAACATATATTGAGATACCTTCGTGGAACAACCGACATGGGTTTATATTATTCTGAGAAATCAAAACCACAAATAGTCGTTATGCAGATGCCGTTATCTTTCTGATCCACATCAAGGCAAATCTCAAACTGGTTATGTATTCACTTGTGGTGGCGCCGCCATATCATGGAGATCCATAAAGCAGACTTTAGTCGCCACTTCTTCGAACCATTCCGAAATATTAGCACTACATGAAACAAGTCGTGAATGCATATGGCTGAGGAATATGACTCAACATATACTAGAAACGTGTGGATTGTCTTCAAATAAAAATACTCCAACAATAATATATGAAGACAACGCAGCTTGTATTACACAAATCACGAATGGTTACATCAAGGGTGACAGAACCAAACCCATGAGCTTCAGAAAAGTGGTGAAATACATATCCAACAAATACAATCAAGCGACAACTTTGCAGATTTGTTCACTAAAGCCTTACCAACTACAAGGTTCAAAAAGATGGTTCACGATATTGGAATGCGTAAACTCGCAAATCTTTTGCCAGGCATTAGGGGGAGCGTGTGAGTCATAAAGATATCCACACTGGACTCTTTTTTCCTTCGTCTAGGTTTTTATCCCACTGGGTTTTTCCTGGCAAGGTTTTAATGAGGCAGTGTCACACGCTCGTCTGTGTTATATGGAACATAACACAAAATTATATGCAACACATGGTTATGTACTCTTTTTCCCTTCGATTAGTTTTTGTCCCATTGGGTTTTACTGACAAGGTTTTTAATGAGGCATATTCCATGTATGGTGGACATCCAAGGGGGAGTGTTATAAACTTTATGTAATGGATGCCCACCATGCATTAGTAAATCTAATGTATGTCATATCATATCCAACTATACCTACCATATGAATCACCCTCCCAATTACTCACTATATTATATTTGTAATAGTGTATTCTAATTGCCTATAAATAGGCACTCAATGAAGATGAAAAATACGGGCAAACCAAGAGAAATTCCATAGTTACTCTCTTCCTCTTCAATTTCCTCTTAAACTCCCTTAGTTTTATATTAAGTCATACAAAAATAGGTCTCATTTTGGGCTTCAATTCACATTCAAAATAAATGCGAGTGAAGTGGGCAGGAGATAGGAAAATACCTGTATCATGATTCATGTTGTTGTGTAGGTATTTGGTTCCATGGTCTTTCCTGAAAACAAGAAAAGCAAGCTCGTAGGACCGCTTAGTAATTTGGTGGCAGTTGATCACATTACTTTTTTTCCTGCTATATATATTACTGATCTTGAAAGATAAACTGCCTCATGGGTTTAAAGTATAACATAAATGCTTAGAAGATTCAATGATTTTACTAATATAACAGAAATTTACATCTCTAACCCTCCTGAATCGTATACAACAAGCCACAGATTTATATATAAACAAAAAAATTACTCTAATTTTTTACCATTTATTTTCCCCAAATTCACTAAGTATTTTGCTAAGCCGCCATGTTCGACTCACCAGGAATTCCAACTCTTCCTATCCATGAAGAGATACTTCTAATTCCGGCAAGCTGTGCACAAGGGCGACAACACCTCAAATGCCCAGAAGCGCTCCAATGCCATTCTCCAGCATTGCGAGTTCGGTCAAAGCTGAGATGTGGGATCAATTGCGCTCTAAGTTGATGCCATTAATGGAAAGCAACAAGATTTCGCAAAGTCTGAGTGAGCCACGTCTCTGATCAAGACTTTGACGTGCTTGAATTTCTCCTGAGGTAAGTGCACACGACCCGGCCGCGCGCGGCCTTCGGACGCCGCTTGCCGTCCCGTACCACCCACTTGGACGGAGTGGTTTAAGGAAAAGAGAGTGTCTTGGATATCCGCTCGAGGTAGCATCGGTGGAAAATTCCGTTACCTCGAACGGATATCCAAGACACTTCTTTTTGCTTGAACCACTCCGTCAAAGTGGATGGGATGGGACGGGCGCGGCGGAAGGCTGCGACGCTCATCTTGGTCCGTGTGCACATACCTCAGCTGAAATTCAAGCACGTCGAAGTCTTGATCAGATTGTGGCTCACTCAGGCTTTGCGAAATCTTGTTGCTTTCCATTAATGGCATCAACTTAGAGCGCAATTGATCCCACATCTCAGTTTTGACGAACTCGCAATACTGAAAAATGGCATGGGCATTGGGGATTCTGGGCATCTTTGGTGTTGTTTCGGTCCTTGTGCACAGCTTGCCTGGAATTGGAAGTATCTCTTCATGAATATGAAGAGTTAGAATTCCTGGTGAGTCGAACATTATGGCTTAGCAAAATACGTAGTGAATTTGGGGAAAATAAATGGTAAAAAATCAGAGTAATTTTTTTGTTTATATATAAATCTGTGGCTTGTGTATACGATTTCAGGAGGGTTAGATATGTAAATTTCTGTTTATAGGGGGTTATATTAGTAAAATCATTGAATCTGCTAAACATTTATGTTATACTTTAAACCCACCCAACAATTTATCTTTCAAGATCAGGAATATATATAACAGGAAAAAAAGTACCTGTGATCAACCTCCACCAAATTACTAAAGGGTCCTACGAGCTTGCTTTTCTTGTTTTCACTTAAGACCAACTTCCACCACCATGTTCGACTCACCAGGAATTCCAACTCTTCCTATCCATAAAGGGATACTTCCAATTCCAGCAAGCTGTGCACAAGGACCGAGACAACACCTCAAATGCCCAGAAGCGCTCCAATGCCCATGCCATTCTACAGCATTGCGAGTTCGTCAAAACTTCAATGTGGGATCAATTGCGCTCAAAGTTGATGCCATTAATGGAAAGCAACAAGATTTCGCAAAGTCTGAGTGAGCCACGTCTCGATCAAGACTTTGACGTGCTTGAATTTCTGCTGAGGTAAGTGCACACCGAACCGAGCCCGGCCAGCGGCCTTAGGCCGCTTGCCCGTCCCCATCCCACCCACTTGGACGGAGTGGTTTAAGCAAAAGGGAGTGTCTTGGATATCCGCTCGAGGTAGCATCGGTGGAAAATTCGTTACCTCGAACGGATATCCAAGACACTTCGTTTTGCTTGAACCACTCCGTCAAAGTGGATGGGATGGGACGGGCGGCGGCGTTGGAAGGCTGCGGCGCTCATCTTGGTCGTGTGCACATACCTCAGCTGAAATTCAAGCATGTCGAAGTCTTGATCAGAGATTGTGGCTCACTCAGGCTTTGCGAAATCTTGTTGCTTTCCATTAATGGCATCAACTTAGAGCGCAATTGATCCCACATCTCAGTTTTGACGGACTCGCAATACTGAAGAATGGCATGGGCATTGGAGCGCTTCTGGATCTTCCTGTTGTCCGGTCCTTGTGCACAGCTTGCCTAATTGGAAGTATCTCTTCATGAATATGAAGAGTTGGAATTCCTGGTGAGTCGAACATTATGGCTTAGCAAAATACGTAGTGAATTTGGGGAAAATAAATGGTAAAAAATCAGAGTAATTTTTTTGTTTATATATAAATCTGTGGCTTGTGTATAAGATTCAGGAGGGTTAGATATGTAAATTTCTGTTATATGGGGTTATATTAGTAAAATCATTGAATCTGCTAAACATTTATGTTATACTTTAAACCCACAGACAATTTATCTTTCAAGATCAGGAATATATATAGCAGGAAAAAAAGTAATGTGATCAACTTGCAACCAAATTACTAAGGGGTCCTACCAGCTTGCTTTTCTTGTTTTCACTTAAGACCAACTGCCACCACCATGTTCGACTCACCAGGAATTCCAACTCTTCCTATCCATAAAGGGATACTTCCAATTCCAGGCAAGCTGTGCACAAGGACCGAGACAACACCTCAAATGCCCAGAAGCGCTTCAATGCCCATGCCATTCTCCAGCATTGCGAGTCCGTCAAAACTGAGACGTGGGATCAATTGCGCTCTAAGTTGATGCCATTAAAGGAAAGCAACAAGATTTCGCAAAGTCTGAGTGAGCCACGATCTCGTCAAGACTTTGACGTGCTTGAATTTCTGAGGTAAGTGCACACGACCCGGCCGCGCCGCAGCCCTTCGACCGCCGCTTGCCGTCCCATCCCACCCACTTGGACGGAGTGGTTTAAGGAAAAGAGAGTGTCTTGGATATCCGCTCGAGGTAGCATCGGTGGAAAATTCGTTACCTCGAACGGATATCCAAGTCACTTCTTTTTGCTTGAACCACTCCGTCAAAGTGGATGGGATGGGACGGGCGGGCGGCGTTTGAAGGCTGCGGCGCTCATCTTGGTCGTGTGCACATACCTCAGCTGAAATTCAAGCACGTCGAAGTCTTGATCGAGATTGTGGCTCACTCAACTTTGCGAAATCTTGTTGCTTTCCATTAATGGCATCAACTTAGAGCGCAATTGATCCCACATCTCAGTTTTGACGAACTCGCAATACTGAAGAATGGCATGGGCATTGGAGCGCTTCTGGGCATCTTCCTGTTGTCTCGGTCCTTGTGCACAGCTTGCCGAATTGGAAGTATCTCTTCATGAACATGAAGAGTTGGAATTCTGGTGAGTCGAACATGATGGCTTAGCAAAATACGTAGTGAATTTGGGGAAAATAAATGGTAAAAAATCAGAGTAATTTTTTTGTTTATATATAAATCTGTGGCTTGTGTATACGATTCTCAGGAGGGTTAGATATGTAAATTTCTGTTATAGGGGGTTATATTAGTAAAATCATTGAATCTGCTAAACATTTATGTTATACTTTAAACCCACGCAGACAATTTATCTTTCAAGATCAGGAATATATAGCAGGAAAAAAAGTAATGTGATCAACTGCCACCAAATTACTAAGGGGTCCTACGAGCTTGCTTTTCTTGTTTTCACTTAAGACCAACTGCCACCACCATGTTCGACTCACCAGGAATTCCAACTCTTCATATCCATAAAGAGATACTTCCAATTCCAGGAAGCTGTGCACAAGGACCGAGACAACACCTCAAATGCCCAGAGCGCTCCAATGCCCATGCCATTCTCCAGCATTGCGAGTCCGTCAAAACTCAAATGTGGGATCAATTTCGCTCTAAGTTGATGCCATTAATGGAAAGCAACAAGATTTCACAAAGTTGAGTGAGCCACAATCTCGATCAAGACTTCGACGTGCTTGAATTTCTGAGGTAAGTGCACACCTACCCGGCCCACGCGCAGCCTTCCGACGCCGCTTGCCCGTCTCATCCCACCCACTTGGACGGAGTGGTTTAAGCAAAAGGGAGTGTCTTGTATATCCGCTCGAGGTAGTATCGGTGGAAAATTCGTTACCTGGAACGGATATCCAAGACACTTCTTTTTGCTTGAACCACTCCGTCCAAGTGGATGGGATGGGACGGGCGAGCGGCGTTGGAAGGCTGCGCCTCTCGTCTTGGTCGTGTGCACATACCTCAGCTGAAATTCAAGCACGTCGAAGTCTTGATCAGATTGTGGCTCACTCAGGCTTTGCCAGAGGAAGAGTTTGAATTCTGGTGAGTCTTTTATGTCTTCTCTAACTTCTGGTGTCTGTACTTCTTCGTCCGCCGTGGCGGCTTAGCAAAATACGGGAAATTTGCAATGAATTTGGGAAAAAGAAATGGTACAAAATCAGGGGTTTTTTTTTGTTTATTATAAATATAAATGGGTGTGGCTTGTGGTATATGTTTGTGGCTCATCCAGGAGATTTTCCATCCTGTAGGCAATCAATATGCACCCTACCTTCTACAACCTTGAATTCTCCAAAAAAATCAAGAATGTCAGAATTTTTCACAGAGAAGGGAAGACTGCGCATCTTCAATATCCCAGTGTACTCCATTTAGTCCTTGTCGCTGAACCTCTTTGATTTAGATGGAGGACTTCCTTGATAGTCATTATCATAAATACCTTCATAGTTTACCTCCGCTGCAACAGCATTGTAGTAGTCCTGCCTCTTGCACCAGAAAACTTCGACATACCTCCGCCCCATGTTCTAACGATCTCTATGAAGAGCAAACTCAACCTGCATGGGTCTTTCCATTCTTGTTGACCAGCAACACATCAACAATATCCCGTCCCGCAAAGAACTTGAAGATGTCGATATTAGTGCAGTTGAAAGGAAGTCCCCTAAACGGCCCACAGGAAAGGCAGGAGGCTGATAACCCTTACCATAGTCGTAAGGTTGAAAGCCACTTGTGCCGTTACTCACCTGCGAAGTAGGGATTCGAGTCCATCATTCTTGGTCTATTTGTGTGAACTTAAATTCCATAATTTGTAGGAATTAAATCCCCTAATTGATTATAGGGCAATTTTGGAATATAAAAAAAATCAATGAGGACATTTTAAAATTTAGACTTGAATTATATAAAAAACTGAAACAAAATAGTGTATGTGGGTTTAGTCAGTTGGCTAGAGCATCCTGAAATGGCGAAGCCCTAATTTCACATTAAAGGGGGCCCTTCACAAAACTTGTCTTATCTTCATAGTTGTCATGAATTTCATATTTTAAATTGGTTGAATACAAATCTCATCATCTACACTATTAAAGACTCAAAAATTAATAATTTATATTCCAACAAAGATAAGAAATACAAACAAATTTCATAATCCCAATGATAAGGTACCCAACTCATATTTTAAATTGCAGTGATGTGTTGGTTTATATGGTTAATCAGATGACTCTCTCGTCTCTCTCTCTCTCTCTCTCCCCCCCTTCTTCCTCTTTGTGTTTCTAAATTTGTGTATTGTGAAGTTGAAGAGATGAGTGCTCTAATGAGTATGTTTCAGTTCAAAATCCCGAAACCCACTTCTTAGCTGGTAATCATATCACCCTCTTGCCCTTTTTTATCCATTCAAAGATTAGTTGCTGTGATATGTTGGTTTATATTAACCATATAAAGTTTATATGGTTAATCGGATGACTCTCGCGTCTCAAGTGCAAATGTGATGCACTGAGGTTAACAATATCATTCATCAACAATCAATGAACTATTGAATGGCATCCCCATGAGACAGAAAAATCACCTTTGCACCTGATGAAGTACAAGGTCCAACAGCAGCATCGGCCTCCATCACCTGTTGACCAAAACCATGCTTTTGGAATTCCAAGTGCAATTTCGGGGCCTATAAACACAGTCATTAATAACTTTGCAACAAGTCTCACATTCTTGGGCTGTTAAATCCAGATACAATTGTAAGAAAAATACAGTTCCAGAGATACTATAAAGTATAATTGACTTCTCAAGAAAACAGCTGACACCACACTAGACCTGGAGACAACAACTAAAAATCAAGGTTCTAATTGCCAGTCCCCCATGCTACCGCAACTAAGGATGCCAATACATGATTTCAACAACAACAAAAAAGCATTTTCACCAGTTCAAGTTAGAGAGCACCTTAGCAGCCACTTCCAAAGACTTTCGATAGACTTCATTTCCCGGATCCTGCAGAAAATAAAAGAAAATACTCATCATACATCCAAGTTGGAAAAACAATGACATACTTTGACAACAAGCATACAGTTTCTTTGAGATTTGGCAGGTGAAGTACCTCGTCAAGGGCTTGCTGACAGTACTGCGACGCCTTATCAAAACCATGATTTGCCTCATTCTGGTCCGGATTAAAAAATGCCCGAGTAGTATGAGCATTTCCCAGGCACCAAAGAGCATCATGTTTCTTAGGATTAATCGACAATGCCTCCTCCAGCTTTGAAATTGCATCTGTGCAACCAATCACAAACCCATATTTACAAATTTAAAACTTACAAACTACTCAATTAAACAATACCAAATATGAAGGCTAAAGAGAAGAGATTACAGTCTCGCATTCAAAAGATAGATGAATATTTGGGGGAAAGTTTGCACCTTGAATCATCTTGTTTGACTCTACGACCTTCTGAAACTGAGACAACTCTAGTAGAGCTCCAGCCCATCTCGTCAAGTTCTGCAATTACAAAATAGAAAAGTTAAATATAAGTCGTTTAAAGGAGAAAGGTGAAGAAGGGAAAGAAGTTAGATCTCGAAAGCTAGCAATCTCCAGGTTCAGAAAGGAGAATGAGAAGGATGAAGAGGGAGGAGATACGAACACCGGCATCGAGAGGGTTCTTAGTGTAGGTGGCTTCGGAGGTCTTACGGCCGTGTTCGAAGAAGAGGATCCGATCGAAGTCGTTTTGCTGCATATCCATGGAAATGGAGGGTTTTTCTTTGTGCTCTGTGCCGACAGTAAGGTTTAGAGAGATTCCCGAGCGAGGCGACTCCTCTCCGAATCCACAGGGAAGAGGACTGGACTAGCTGTCAACCCATAGAGTCAGTATTTATTTGTCCAGCGAGGGGCTGAGCCCAAGGCTGGGGTTAGGGGGGGGGAAATGAAGCTCCAGCGGTCAGCCCAAGCCCAGGCAACCTGGGGGTCCCACCAATTCGGGCTGGCCCGAAAGCCATTTCAGTCTGAGGTCCAAAACGAGGGCTGCTGATGTCAGCAAAATTTTTTTAAAAAAAAATAATCGGAAAAAATCGAAATAAAAACAAAAAAATTCAGATTTTTTAAAAATAAATATTTAGTCATATTTTTTACTTCCCACACCAAAAATCTTATCCGAAAATATTATCCAAAAGTTTGCTAGTTTCTGGAAATTGCTTGCTAGTTGAATGAAGTTATTATTATAAATAAATAAAATGAATGCATACGGCATCGAACTTTGTTTCCTAATGGAATGTCAAGATACTGTTATGTTCAGTTCATTCATTCAACTTTATTAGGTCTTCTATACACAAATTGATATAACTGAAAAGTTGCCTAATATGTGGTTCAAATTGATTGTGCTCTGTGTTTTTTCGCAGTTTTAGCACAATCTTTTGTTAATGAATAAATTGAAATTTATTGCATAGGTTAACTCCTCGAAGAAGGTGAAATACATATTATGGCATTTGTCATTTAAATGTTCTTCTACCCCCTCTACCTCATGCCTCTGCTTAATGTTTTTTGGTGGATCCCAAGTACATGATTGCCGTCGTTGTTTGAACTCTATCCTGATATAAAACTATTCATTATGCTATATATGGTCAGTTCAAGTGAGGCCGTTGTAGTTTCTCAGCATTGTCTTAGATGTTTTTCCTCTGCTGTTATTTGTAGAGTTAAGCATGTATGCGCACATATGCTCGTTGTGGTTGATGCAGCGTTTTATTTATCATCAGTTCATAAGAAGTATATTTGAGGTTTTGTGTTTTGAGTATATTTATCATCATTTCATAAGAAGGCCTTCCCCTCCTACGGTAACCCTTGCCTAGATCTGTTTTACCAAGTAGTACCAGACGTCGCCGACACTGGTGCCGATTCCCACAAATATCTTAAGCAACTGCTGCCGGTGGCCTGGTCCCACAATCCCTCGACAACCCTCAAGCTCATCGGCAACATACTCAATGTCCCTGGAAAAAAGGACCAAGATGGCTTTCTACATGGCAAAGTTTCATTCTATTATATATCACCTTCAAAATCAGAGAAGTGACTTAAATCACTTTAATTTCTATTTACTTTGTCATTTTTGCTTTTTCTTTACTGTGATTTAATTACTGTACAATCTGTGGTTGAAAGTAAGCAGTCACACAGGCAGAATAAGAGTATGATATAGGGTTGGTTGGTGATGAAATAGCAATTAATAATTAATGGTGTAAAATCTAAAATAGATTTTCGCATGTAATTGTTTATTGATAGTGGTTGGACTAGTTCCTTCTTTAATAATTCTTAGGTCTTTTAATTATGATTTTCCTATGTAATTATGAAAAGACTAAAATGGCCTTTCATATTGGCCCCACAAGATGTGTCACGCTAGTAGGAGAATCAATTGCATGTAAATTTGTTTCTAACTTTCATGTGTAAGTTTGTTTTTTTTGTTTTTTGTTTTATTTTTTCCTTCAAGGGTAAACACAATTTTGTCATTTTGAATGGAAAATGAAAATAAAAAAATAAAAAAATAAAAAATCCCGTAGTTGCTTCCCATCCCATCAAAGGGCCAAGTTTCACCTGTGGCTTCCCATCCAACACCAACACTAGCTTGTTTTATTGATAAAGAAGAGAACCATTTCCCCCAATGCAATTTCCCATCTAAAGGGTCAAGTTTCACGAGCTGCTACTGTTGCGTTTTAGAGTCCTCCACTCCCAATGTACTTGTATAATGCTTTTGGATTGAAAAAAAAACAAACAAACAAAATAATGGTGGGATAGGTCAGCAAAGGCTGTTTCTATCAACCATGACCAGGAAACCGGCTTCTAAGATTCCCACGCTGCGCGATATTGAAACAGTAGCTGCTTTCCAGTGTTGCTTCCCATCAAACACTAGCTTTACCCGAGCAAAAGACAACCATTTACTGTAAGATATTTATTGTCTTAATTCATATAATATGATCTTCTAATCCTGAGAGGATTCGAGTTTTTGATTGATCAGGAAATAAAACAAAAGCCATATAAGATAATACTTGTACAAAGCTTATTAAAGTCAAACACAAGTATTATAAGGATTCCTAATACAACATGGATCGAAACAAACCTATCCTAATGCAAAAAGGACACTCGAATGCTCCTTGATAGGCAAGGCATTCGCAGTGATGCATCTATAAATAGAGGTCCCTTCCCTTGCAGCAAAATACTCTCAAATCAGATCTCACCCTATCTAAGAGAAAGAGAAACTAAAGTGCTGCAAAAGGGAAGAAGACTCTCTATAAAAAATCGTGATACTCTACTGCTACCATAGCTGAACAAGGTTAGTATTATAGTTTAAAAGCTTAGTTCAGACCTACATGTGGTATCAGAGCTCTAGGCTTTTGTTCTTTAATCTAACTAATTGATCGTAAGCTATAAAGTATGAAGTTTTTCTTTTGTTTGCAAATCTTAGCTGTTAAAGAGCATAAGGTTATCTTTGCTCATAAAGTAGTATTATAGTTTAAATGTCGCAACACAATATATATTGAAACTAGAATGATTGCGTGTTCAATAATTGGCTTATAAGGCTACTTGTTTCATAATATCTTGCTCGCATGTAATTGATCATTAGTCATGAAAGCATGTAGTGTTAAACAAGTTGCATATCTTATTTGATAAGGTATGATCAAGGGCATAAGATTATTACTGCTCGATCATGCTGTAAAAGACTTTTGATCAATGATTTGGAATCTGCTATGCAAATTGAGTGAGCCACAGCTGCTCAGTTTGTATGAGAAGGTTTTAAACTCTATAGTTTGGTCAATAATTGCATCTATATTAGTAGCCTTCTGTATTATTCTCCATCCACATATGGGAATTGTACAGATTGATAATAATATGATGGAACAATCTGGATGGTAGACCGCATAAACTATCAAGTCTTCTCTACATCCACAGATGTGAGTTTTCTTACACAGGAAGTTTATGTAGTTCATTGTCTGGGATTTTGGAATATGGTAATTTACACCCACATGTATAAATTAACGTATTTAAGTAAAGATTTTGAGGACAGTTTATCCATGTATATTCATGGTGGAGTGATGCAAAAGACAACATATGTGAATTAATAGGAATTTCCCTCTATCCACAGATGTGATGATTTAACCTATGAAAGGAATTCATATATGAACTCTCTTGATAATCACTAAAAACATGTTTGATTCTCTACCCACAAGTGTGAATCAATAATGTACAGATATGTTTGTGTTTTAAAAACTTTTCGGAATGTCACAATGAACCTTAACTCTATTAGGCGCATATACGGTTTTGTTTTGTTATATGGATTGTCACATGATACGTGTTCTATTTATCGGTTTTGATAAATCTCACGTGTATGAGTTGCTGATGATAATTTATTAATAGTGATATTAAATAGTCATAAAAGTTGTTTTCATGACTCAAGAAAAGACATTTTGGTTGATCACATAAAGGGAAACGTGAGCTATTATGGAACTCTCTTGCTTGGCTATATGTTTTGCTTATGTATGAATATGGTTGATGTTTGGTTGTTTTCATATGAAATTAAGCGACTATTTCTTGACATACATACAGTTGGATTGATCCATAGGTTTAAAGGGATTGATACATACTTGATTGGTTTGGATCACATAAAGTCGTATTGACAGATAAGATTGTGTTTTAATATCAAGTTAAAGCAATATAAGATTGGCTGGTTTTGTAAGCTTTGTTATGCTGGTTGGTTTATAAACTTAATTAAGGCTGATTCAATATAATTGTTTGGTTAACTGGTTAAGTCCAGAAAGCACCATTTCAGTTGAATTAAAGTCTAATGACGGACATGCCTATCTGAATTAATAAGTTAATTCAATTTAAAGTTTATAATGATAATTGGTTTTTGCAGCATGTGTTTTATGGCATGATTAGTGTAATGTTTAAACACCTTCAGTTTTGAATTTCAAGCATAAAGAGAAATTTGTCTTGTGAATGCAAGTTTACATGCTTTACAAGTATTAATTTGCAGATGCATCGCTTGCATTTCAGGAGTATCTGAATTCTATTGACATGAATATTGTATCAGCGTTCTCAATTCTCAGTTTTATCAACGTCTAATTATTTATCATGTTATATAGAATTCATGCATATTATTGAGAAAGATACCCAAGGAAGGATAACTTTTGAATAATCACTGAAAGAAAACTTGGACTTTTTGCATGGCAAATTTTGTTATAATTTCAAAGAAGATGTCATGCAATATGAAGCTTATCATGTTTAAAGAATATTGTATTACTGTTATTTCTTGATTGAATGACTTGTATGGATAAAATTGCACTTTTGATTGAGGTTCATTAATTTTTGGTTTAAATCAAAAGTGGCATATTGCAACATATAAGATACTCAAGATACGAATGATCTTTTGATTGCTCGAAGTGTTTTAAACTTGATAAAGTGATATTTATATTCTACCTTTGTGATATGGTATTAATTGTTTCGTTTGCACCTACATGGAACTTACTGTTTTATGATGTTTAGAATGCACATAAGGATAATTAAATTTTGAGGAGCATATTGATAGCATTCATAATTCTATAGTTAACTAATTTTTCAGTTTTGAACTATGCTGCTATGATGTCTATTTACATAATGTTGTAGTACGAATTAATTTGTGATAAAATTAGGAGATAAGGATCATTTTCTAAGCTTTCTTTAGACGCTGAATTCATGAAAATATATTGAGAATTGAATTTTTGGTGAAATTATAAAGTTGAAACAGATGCACAGGAATTTTCCTGACAGTTTCTGCATTATGTATAAAGATTGTTGAATGACTCACCTAAAGATATTCAAATTACCTGAAATTTTGGTATGTTGAGAATATATGTGTCTTCTTGAATGCTATAAATTTTCGTGATTATTGGATGTATAGATTATTTGTGAGAATTTTATTAGTGATCTGCGTTCAGGAAAAGTATGTGCTGACAGATTTTCTGAGTAACCTTGTAGGTCAATTGCAGACTTTTTAATTAGCTATAAAACGACTCATTAATTTTTCTGTTTGAAGATTAATGGCTCTAGTTTGTTTGCATTAAATTTGATGCTAATCCGATTTATAAATTAATTATGGTAAATTCTCAAGTAATCACATATCATTGCTGGAAATTTCTTGACAGTTTTGTGCATTTAGGCTTATACTGTGAAGTACATTAGGAGCATGCCTTGAAAGTTCTTTTACACCATTTTGTCACAGTATTTCTAATCATGAGGTTATTGTTGCACTATATGTTGAAGTAGAAAAGTAGTGAGTGTTTGCCCAAGTGGGAGAAGTGATGTAAAGTTTTGGACTTCACACTCAAGACCTTACATCTTGTATTTTGATAAAGCTCATAAAGGTTTTGAAACATACTTGGAACTGTTTTCTGGTTGTTGACACATTGAAGTTTTACATCTTAAGTGTTGGTTTTATGCATCAATATATTTTTATTACCAATTTTTTTGGATACCTGGCTGTTTCGTTTTTGGCTACTAAAGTTCTTACCTTGCTTACGCTTTTTATTTTGCATTGGTTAAAGAAAATTTAATTGATGTTTGAAGTACAAAGTGAATAAAGTTTAATGCATTCATTACAGTTTGGTTTTTCTCAAACTAAGTCCAATATGCATGACATGTAATATGTTTTTCAAGATATGTGTTAGTAAAGTGCTATTTTGAGAAATAAATTGAAGGAATTAAAGTTGAGGCCTAATCCTGAGGAAACAATTTCAGTGAAAAAATAATATGTTTTGTTCTATGCTCATTTCTTGATACATTTTGGTGCAAAATGGTTGATGAGTGGGAGCATTCAATGATCTTCTTTGTTGCATACATTTAGTTTTGACTGTTTATGATTAATCACTTAATGTTTCAGTTCTTCATTAAGGGTTTTAAGGCTAATACGAACAAAGTTTGTTTGGATGTGTTAATTGTTATTGTTAATTCATATTTCAGTTAACAGTGGTTAATCAATGACTCTTACCTTTCATTGAATTTATGATTACTAATAAGCATTAAGGTTTTTGTTTCAAGCTTGTAAGGTAGAAGGTAAATGAAAGAAAATTGCATTGGTTGATTGATTTACTGTATGAGGTTATTCCCAAAAGTTTTAATGGGAAATTTGATTCGATTTTGGTTATGCCATTCATTTTCTATATGCAAAATCAGTGGGAGCCGAGTTTTATTCCACTTAATTTCGTTATTTTCTTAGAGACAGTTCAGTTGTTTTGTTTGCTACTGTTTGGTTCAATCTTTTAATGAATTATGTGACTTCAGTTTTATGTTTATTATTCTTGACAAATTAATCTCTAAAGGGAGGGCGTATGAATGAAAGTGACCTTTGTAAACACAAATTAAGTTTGGTCATGATCATTCTGCATTCTAGCCTTGACGGAAGTCTCTTAAAGGAGTCCCAAATGCAGTGTTTCACAGACATGTCATGAGCATGGGATTAAGGAATGATTTGAATGCTTAAATCAGTGGGAGCCTTGTTAAGTTTGTTTAGCAGTTTTCTGTTTTAGTTTTAATTCACAGTTGGTCATGGTTTTCGATGGATGTTCATCTTATTCTGAGATTTAGAAATAAAGTTTTCTTTAAACAGTTACATGTTTAATTAATATATGGTTATAAATACTTGAATGGATTTAGCAGAAAAGCTAGCTAAAGATATCTGCAATGATATTCATTCATGACAATGACATCACTTTAACAAGTGATGAGACCTTAGTAGTCGAATTAAGGGACATTGAATGAACATGTTCATAAAGCTTTACAGTAGAACTTGTTTAATTTTCTGTTTGATCTTGATGGAAGCTTATGTGGTTTTAAAGAATGATTAATGTGATTATAAAGGCTCCGGAGTATAGGATATCCAGTGAAGTCTTGATGGTTCTTTCTCATTCTTTAAAATTGACAATTGCTTGATGGAATCAGCTTGAGTTATATTTCACAAAGGCCTTAAGTGATCAACACAAAAACTTTGGGATTAGTCGATCAAGTGGGAGAATGTAAGATATTTATTGTCTTAATTCATATAATATGATATTCTAATCCTAAGAGGATTTGAGTTTTTGATTGATCAGGAAATAAAACAAAAGCCATATAAGATAATACTTGTACAAAGCTTATTAAAGTCAAACACAAGTATTATAAGGATTCCTAATACAACATGGATCGAAACAAACCTATCCTAATGCAAAAAGGACACTCGAATGCTCCTTGATAGGCAAGGCATTCGCAGTGATGCATCTATAAATAGAGGTCCCTTCCCTTGCAGCAAAATACTCTCAAATCAGATCTCACCCTATCTAAGAGAAAGAGAAACTAAAGTGCGGCAAAAGGGAAGAAGACTCTCTATAAGAAATCGTGATACTCTACTGCTACCATGGCTAAACAAGGTTAGTATTATAGTTTAAAAGCTTAGTTCAGACCTACATTTACCTGAGCAAAGGACACCACATTTCCCCATCAAGGGGTCAAGATTCACGTGCTGCTGCTATTGCGATATTTTCGTTAAAGCTCATCACGTTCCTGCCTTGTATTTTCACCAGCTAGCTACAGGCCCCCCCAACTGGCCCCATGATGGCTGATATTAATTTGTTTTTTCCATGGATGCCTAACGTGAAGATGTATCCAACTATAAATAACACTATAAATAAGAGTACTTCTGCTGATATTTCAAATTTCTTTTGATTTTTGTTTCTCCTAGCGTTGGGTTGTTTAAGGGTTCTCCAATGTCCTCCATCATAAAAAATAGCAAGGGATAGCACACGCAAGAGCAGCTCCCTTTCTCTCACTCTCCTTCTAACTCCAGAATTAAACCCAACACTCAACCTCTACCTCATCCTCCTCCTATATATTGACATCATCTTCCTTCACATTTTACTCGCATCCTAAATTAACTACATATTTCATTTGCATCACCCTCTACACACATTTTTCATGGAGCACCCTTAAAACAATCCAAAACGCTAGAATAAAAAAATAGAGCAAGAGCGAGTTACCAAGTGTACTCTCCCAAATTTACAAGCTTGATACAATTTATGTCATATCTTCCTCAGTTTTGACATAAATTATATCATACTTGTGAATTTGGGAGAGTACACTTGGTAAACTCTATTTTGCTCTATTCTTTTGATTTTTGTTTCTCCTAGCGTTGGATTGTTTAAGGAAATTACTAGTCACAATTGCTTGTTCCGGCATTATTGTTGTTGTTGGAGTCGGAGTCGGAATCCTCCCCACTAGTATCTTATTTTGGTGTGTAATTTTAAATTTTCAGACAATACTCTCTTGTATTGGTTTTTGTTTTTTTGTCAACAGGTGGAAAGCCTTGCTAGCACGAGGTAGGAAATGAATAACAAAGTTGTTGAGGCTCCCATCTTCCGGAACTACATATCCTGATGCATGACGATGGTTTCTGATCTCCTAATTTTATTATTATTATTTGTAATTGTGATGTTTTAATGGAGTTTCTGACTTAGGGCCAGTTTGGCATTGCCTGCCTGTGAAAATAATCGTTGTTAGATTTGCTGTGAGATAATCAGCTGTAAGAGAAAGTAGTTTGGCATTTGGTAAAATTGTTGTTAAAAGTGTTGTTGATATTGATTTCAACAAAATAGAAAATAATTATTGCATTATCATTAAATCCAACGCCTCTTCAAAACTGATTTCTGCATAATCAAAAATGACAGCACCTCATTAGCTGCTTTCACTTATAGCTTTCTCTCACAGCAATTTTTAACAATAAATGATTTTCTCACAGTTTACCAAACGGGTTGGACTTCCCAAATATTTTTAAAAATCGCTTATCACCTCAAATAAGCAATGTCAAACGGGCATTTAGGAGAATTTTTCGATACGTTATTATCGGAAGTTTGGCTTTTTGTAATATTGCACATTATTATTTACGGAATTGACCATCTGGTTTGAAAGGCTTACCCACGCATTTACTATTGAGTTAATGCTATTTTCCCGCATTTACAATTCAAGTTGCTAATACACGAAAAACGGAAGTATCCACCAAGTTACAGGAAAAAATACAAAAGGCAAAGCAAAGCAAAAGCCAAAAAGAAAGTAAAATGCTCTCCCTCGCCTTTCCAAGCCAGCTCATTCTTCAGAATAACTTTATTATGATGGTAAAAAATATTCATCATGATTCTTGCTCGATGCCCCCAACAAGCAAGCAAAATTATTTAATGTATGAAAATGACAAAAGCTACCCAAAATTATTTAATGCTTCATCCATCTTCTTCCATCTGATATATATATTTTTTTTTCTGTCAACACTTCCATCTGATATCTTTGAAGAGACTTTTTAGTTTTTATTTGATCCATTGGGCAAACATTGCATCACAACACAGTGAGTTTTGTGGAGTATTTTATCACATATTAAGAACATAAGTTTTTTTTTTTTTTTGGTGGGTTGAGAGAATCTTGTATTTGGTTTTCTAATTTCCCTATTTTGTAGTCGTTATAATTTATTTTAACTTTCATAATATTGGAATCCTTCATGGATCTTCGCTCTATATTTACCACATAGGTCACTTCATGTGGGTCCCACAGAATATTTATAAAATATTCTTACATTGGTTGCTTTGGATTCTATAGAACATTCAAATATGTGTGAATTTTTTTTTAAGAATCATCTTGCAGATGCATGTGTATGTTTCTATTCTTTCAAGCAGTAGTCACATTAGTAATTACCCCAGGAGCCAATAAAGACAACAAGAACAAGTTGTTCATTTTTCCTTTCCTCGAGTACGAGAGCGAAGAGAAAGCTGGGGGGGTTTGGATTCACAAATTAGACAATGAATTATTGAAGTATTTATATGAAAGGTAACGTAGTACTTTCAGGATGGAAAATGAGTATTTGTTGTTAAATTTTATAAAGTGAGTATATTTGATTAAGGTTTATCTTTAATGACTTTAATTTCTATTTACCTTATCAGTTTTGCCTTTCTTTACTGTGATTTAATTACTGTACAATCTGTGGTTGAAAGTAAGGCAGAATAAGAGTATGATAGGGTTGGGATTTAACTTGTGCTTTCCTAGGCCATTGGTGAGATGTACACCAAGGTCTGACTTTGAATTGCAATACATAAATATCTACAGGGTGTTGATTGGTCAATGCCCTGAAGCATTTGGATCATATTATCTGGGATGTTAGTTTTCATATTTGATCTGACTTATATGCTTTTGCTTGCTTGTTTTATGACGATAGAAAACCCGCAAAATACTGGCTGAGAATATTGCACAGCTAAACTCTGCCATAGACGATGTTTCTACTTAGCTGCATGCAGACGATGCCCCAAACGGAGTTGCAGTGGCTTGAGATGAAATTGAAGCAGAGTTTTCGTTTAACTTGGTACATGTGTTTAGCTGTGGGAAAATAATGTTTCAAATCGTCTTGTTCTCGTGTGTTTTTGTTTTTTATAAATACGTCGCAAACGTCAGCTATTGAAAACCATCAGAGTTGCTGCAACACTATTGGCTTTAACACTATCAACTACTTCTCACTTGATTTGCGTCGATAGCAAGCTTCCCATCATTGTACTGCACTAGGCTGTAATTTGCAACTGGTTCAGCATGAATCTTATGAAAACCATGGCGTTTTAGTTGTGATTGATTTGAAGTATTTTTGTAAGCTTTGAGTTGGGTCGTAATTCAACCAGATTTCATCTGAGTTGCCAAATGGGCCAAAAATAACAAGGTGCCCGCCCAAAAACTGCTCAGAAAGGCTTGTAGCGCGCCAAAGGAAAAAAGAAAACAATAATTCGTAGCAAGCCCATACTTCGTATCAAAATAAGCCCTAGGGTATTTATTGCCCAAAGATTTGTAATGTGAAAGAAGAATAAAGGCAAGAAGAGCCCAGAATTGCAATATTCAGTACTCTCTCTCAGCTTATGACAACAAAGTTGTTGAAATCAAATCACGGTGGTGAACTAGAATGCCAATTGCCTTCAATTTATTACAACTAACTTCCATTAACAAAAAGAGGCCTACGCTACAGAACTTAATCACCTCAGTTAGTTCATCACTCTTCGCCGACGTCTACTTTGCTTTCTTCACCAAAACCAAGAACGTCTTTGTTTCTTGGGGTTGGGGCCTTCACCGGAGTAGTCATTCATAGAACCCAAAACTCCTACCCCATTGGCATTGGCAGCAAGAATTATATTACCAATAACGTTGTTGTTGCCAACAGAGCCTTCACCTGTGCCGTGATTTCTGTTGGCTCCATCATTTTGGGAATGCTCACGCACACGGCTCAGTTGAGGAGGAACACGAAGAGGGTGTGCCTTGCTTAGCATATCTTTATGATTCTCATCAATTAACTTTTGATGTTCAGCAGTGCCATATTCTGGGGCTTCTTGAAAAGCTTTCATGGCCAGGGTAAGCCTTTTTCCCTTATCGTATTTTACTGAACCCAATTTACCATCTGGATAGGTGTCCATATAACGACTAAGTTCAAGTATAGCTTCTCGCACCCCCCATTCTGTCTGCCAGTTCAATCCGATCTCGGTTTTGATTTTGAAGCGACCATTTTCTGTCAAAAGCTTGACTGAAGGAGGCTCCGATGGGTAATTTTTCGGAAAACGGAAAACCCCATGATAAATCCCACGCTCGAATTCAGTTCCCCTAGAGCCTCTGAATGCAAATAACCATTCAAACGGGTCATAATCGAGCATGCGGCACACGAAAAATCGGGGGAGGGGTTCGTTTGAATCAAAATATACTCCTTTTGAATCCGCTTCACCGCTTCACTCTCCATGTTGCACTCGTCCTCTGCTATCACACTCCGATCCGATTCCGTCTGCGTGGATACACAACCAGCTCTCCCGTTCCGGTTAACCAAACTAACTTTAAATGTATATAATTATTCTCAAAATACGAAGCGGAAGCCAAGAGAGGAAACAGAGCCTGCGCTGTTTAACTTCATAAGTAGGGCTCCTCATGCAGAGCAAATATGCAGATCTTAGTTGTTGGTGTTTCTTCAGATACCACGTTTTCACCTTGATGATATTTGATCTATGAGATGCGTCGCTTTTGCCGCATCAATTTGGCAATAAGGTTATGCAGGACAGTAGCAAAACCACGAATCCGAAAATAAACCAAAACAAAATTCTGTTTCTACAAGGCCGACAACCTGTGGATAAAAAAGCATATAAGATCCAACAACCCTATCTCTTTCCTTTTTTGCAGGAACCGAAAAACAAAAAGAGTGCAAATTCAAAAGCTCAAGGCTCGCTACTCATAGTGACAGAGAAGAAGAGGAAAGTTGTAACTGTTTGAGAGTTGGACAGAATTAGTCTAGAGATGTCTAAAGAAGTATGAATTTTGGCTGAGAAAGAACTGAACAGCGGAAATCGGGCATGAGATGACAATCGGCTGTTCACTCACATTTCAACAACAATTGTCCACGGTCGAAACACATTATCAACATAACAATATAAAAAAAAATAACCAAAAAAATAAAAAAAAATAAAAAACAAAAAAACATGGCAATTAATCAATTATAAACTCTAATCCAAAATAACAACATCAATCAATATCAATATCATATTAATAAATTCTAATCCATAAAAACACTTCACATATCAATTTCATTACAAATATAAATTCTACTCACTTTAAATTATGGGAGGCGTTGGCAACACAAGGGCTGCTGCAGCGGCAGGAGGTGATCGGCGCCGGCGGAGTGGTGGTAGGGTTTGAGAGGGAGAGTGTGTGAGACTAATTTGGGAATTAAGAGGGTTGGGCTTAGGGTTTGAGAGAGGGGCTGTCAGACTAATTTGGGAGTTTAGGGTCGGGGCTTAGAGCTAATTTGGGAATTAAGGATTTGGTGGTAGACTCGGGTAAGATATTAGCACTTTGTGAAGCTTGTTTATATATCATATATGGAGCTTGGGGAAGGTTCCGGATTTCTATTTTGGATCGTGGGATGATTTGATTTGAACGGTTCGGATTGGATATCTTTTTTCGGTCATAATGCTGTTGTACTCGAAACCCAAAAGGGTATAAAATTTGTCATAATGCTTGTTGTACTCAAAACCCAAAAGGGTATAAAATTTGTCCTAACGCTTGTTGTACTCAAAACCCAAAAAGGTATAAAGATACAAAAGCAGGTAAAAGCCAGATTGGATATCTATTCTTCCTTTTTGTTCTTTCCTTCCTTTCCCTGAGTTCGGTCTTCTTTATCTCTCGGGTAAACTGCCGAAATGCCCTTCGAACTTGTACCTAATTATCAATTTACCCTTGACTTTTTTTTTAAACGAATTAAAGACTTGAATTAAATTTTATTCTCAATTTCCCCCCTGCCGTCCAAATCAATGACATGTCATCCAATAATCCGTCAAATCATTAAAAAAAATATTTTAAAAAAAAATTAAAGAAAAATATATATTTTTTGAAAAAATTAAAGAAAAAAACTCTTATGGACCCACCCACCCCACCCCCTGCGTCTTCTTCTCCAACCTATCCCCCCTTGACCTGCAACAAAACCCCATCATTTTTTTTTCTTGCCAAACCAATTTCTCAAGCTCATCTCTCTCTCTCTCTCTCTCTCTCTCTCTCTCTCTCTCTCTCTCCCCTCCCTTTCCCATTCGAGCTCCCCCCATCCCCCATCAGACCCACCCCACAATGAACCCAGAACCCACAAACCCACCCCCTAAACGAACCCAGATTTGTTTCACCCACAGCACCCCCCCCCCCCCCTAAACCCATAACCACCGCAAACCCATTCGCGCCATTTCCCCTTTGATTTTTTCCCCATAGCCTTAAAGGTCTAGATCTCTTCACCTCACAAGTTCATTGCCCCTTCTCCCAAAATCTCAACTCTAAATCGCACAACTCATGAATGGATTCAAGATCTGAATAAAATGGGGTTATTTGGAGGGTGGGGGCTGATGGGTTTGGTTGCACAGAGAGAGAGAGAGATGGCAGAGTTGCAGAGAGAGGGAAGAAAGGGTTTGGTTGCAGAGAGTTGGTTTCCAGCTTTCTGAGCTCTGCTTGATATACGACGATGGGCCCAAGTCCAATCTCACCAAAGACTTCATCCATAAGAAAATCAAGGCTAAGAATATACCCATCTTGAGAATTTTGAAGCTTTTGAAGCTCAAGACTGATTATGTCCCCTTTGAAGCCAAGAAGAAGCTATTGGATTCGTATGATATGTTTTTGGTTGATAGGCGGATTGTGCCTTTGCTTCCGAAGTATTTGGTTGCAAAGAGAGAAGAAAGGGTGGGTGGGTCCCACCCCTCCGTTTATGAAAATGATTTTTTTTTCATTTTATATGTCACACTATTGTATGTTATAGTATTTAATTATTTTTAACATATGAAATGACCAATTTGCCCTCATATTTAACGGCAAATTGGATGAAATGTTGATGATTTAGACGGCAGGGGAACATTGATAATAAAATTTAATTCGAGCCCTTAATTCGCTTAAAAAAAAAGCATGGGGTAAATTGATAGTTATGTACAAGTTTAGGGGGCAATTTGGAGGTTAACCCTTATCTCTCTTCCTTTTTTAAGAAAAGTTTATATAAATTTAAATTCTCATTGAGGAGTTGGGTTTAATCATTTGATATAAGTCCTCTGACTTTTGTGTCACATATAATTACATTCATTTTTTAATATTTCCTGATGTAATTTATTTATTTATTTATTTTTAAAACTATTTTTGTTCCAATATTACCCCTTATAACTTGAATCGGATAATATTCATTTATGTCATAATAATTAGTTATTTACAACGTTTAGCAAACATATCCCAAAATCATGTTTTTACCTACAATCATGCTCCTTAGAACTCTAAATGTTATGACAAAGGAAAAAAATGCATTTGTTTATGGTGTAGGTATATTGTCTCATTGCCTATTGCATAGTTATATATGTGTTTTTTTTTCTTCATATTTTCTACAATGTGTAATTTATGTTCTAATTTTTATAGGTAATATAAAATTTTATTTGTCTATTTTTGTATCTGACTTATAGGTAGTCTTCTAATTTATGTTCTTAATTTATAGGTAGTCTTGTAATTTATGTTCATAACTTATAGGTAACACGATTTATCAAGGAAATAATTCAAAATTTAAATTATGAAATGCAATTACAATGAAATAATGCATTAAATTATGAAATGGAAAATGAAATTTTCTTTCTTCTGCCTATGGGTGCAAGTTGGATTGGAAAATCCGAATTCTGACCTATTCCGGTCCGAAGATTTCCAAAAAAATCCGAACTTGACAAATTGAAATTTCGTAAACGCCAAAATCCGAAATTTCCGAAAAAAATTGGATTTTGGATTCGGAATGTACATGGAACTTCCGAAATTTCCAATCCAAAATGTTCCGAAATCATTCCGATCCAATAATTCTGATATATTCCTAATATATTCCAATTTCAAAAATTCCGAATATTTGAAATGCATTCAATTTTTAGAAATTCCGATTTAATCCGAAATATTTTGAATTAATCCTACAAAAGTTTATACAACAATCAATATATTTAATTTATATGCTCAACATTTAGTGAATTCCCACAATTTTTATATATGTTGTGCACATTTAGTGAATTCCCACAATTTTATATATGCACAACATTTAGTGAATTCCCACAATTTTTAATTGGTCCATAGTTTTGTCACAACCAACCAAAGACACAAGTTTTCTTTGATATTATTTGCAAACATTATATATACATATATAATGAAAATTTTAAAAGTACATTTAAAAATATTAGTAGAAGGAAATTTTTTTTTGTAATGCAACCAATTTTGATTTGATCTAAATTACATAGTGTATTGATTTTTTTTCTTTTAATTCTAACTCAATTTCTTGATCAGGACTCATTGAGGTGTGGTCATGCATTTAATTATAAACATATTTTCTTTATGATCAATTGTCATGGTGCTAATCTATTACTATTTTCTTAATAATGTGAATATAAACATAGGGGGTTACAAAAAAGTTAGGTACATCGATAGGTAACTCACCCTTAAAAAAGGTAGGATATTGACATGTTGTATCAAATACAAATAGGTATCAAACTCTTATTCATGCATGAATCATGATTATGAAAATTAAAAATATGGATGATCATGGAAACACATTGGGATTGAACCCTAATAGTAAGAATGTAGTAGTATCCCTTGCAATTTTTCAAGATAAAGTTTAGATAACATTATTTTTTTATCAATGGTGTTGCGAAACATGATGTATTGAGTAGCTTACTTCCAGTGATGAGTTGAATTTAAATGTATTATGGATCTATGTTAAATGTTGTAGTTTTCATTTTCTGTTTTTATTGTGGACTAGTTTAAATTTGAACATTATGCCATTTGAACGTAAACATTGGAATTCTTATGGAATTTTTTTTTCCTTTTTGGTTGGCTTAATCATGATTCACAAGAAAATTTCAAAAATTGATTTCCGAAATTTTAATCCAAAAATGCCGAAATTATTATCCGAAAATTCCGAAAATATTAACTTCCAAAAATTCCGATAATGCCGAAAATTCCGCATCGGAATAGAGTTAGTACATTCCGAAATTTCAGAATCGGAATCGGAACTAAAAGATAATTCCGAAAAATTTCGGAACGGAATTCGTTGGTTGATTCCAAGTACATGATTGCCGTCGTTGTTTGAACTCTATCATGATATGAAACTATTCATTGTGCTATATATGGTCAGTTCAAGTGAGGCCATTGTAGTTTCTCAGTATTGTCTTAGATGTTTTTCCTCTGGTGATAGTTGTAGAGTTAAGCATGCGTATGCTCATTGCGGCTGATGCAACGTTTCATAAGAAGTATATTTAAGGTTTTGTTGTTCTGACCCAAGTCCAAATGGGCAATTTAGCAGCCGATATTTGCTTGAGCAAGGTCCAATTCAAATTTGGCCCAAATCTGAGGTTAGAACTTAGTATCGATGAAATGATGCAAATTTACTAATTTACCCATAAAACAATAACGTCCGTAAACTACTACCATTCCAGAAACGCCATAAAATGAAAGCCTAAATTTGTCATGTCCCCTCGATTATTTATTGATTAATTGTTTGTTTCTTATTTCTTCACGAAGATTGCTGGGACTAAGATGAAGGACCTTGATAGTTGCTGGTTTGGAAGAAACTGCTTTCGACACAAAATTTGGAAGAAACTTTGTAACCGGATGCATCAATCTTCTATTAATTTTGATGCCTCATCTTTTAATATTTTCGATAAAAAGTAAGTATTGTTGATTTGTTGTTACAATTTAATTTACTTGAACATGTAACTGTATGATATCAAGTGTGATACTTGTTTGTGTTTTTATTTTGGGTAAATAATACAATTCTTATCAACGATGTATGTGATGAGTTCAATACTTATATTTAAATTTATTATTAGGATTGGAGAAGTCGAGGGCTAAGGAAAATGAGTAGTCAGCCTTGATGGACCTATCCAACGATATCCTCCTCGACATCCTTACAGGACTGCCGATAAAATCACTTCATCACATCCGTAGCGTATCTAAGACCTCTCTAAGCATAATTGATAACCTAGTTTCTGCTATGCTACGTTCACTTAATCCTGTTACCAACACTGTTGTTGAAGTACCTCAACTTATGCTTCTTACTCAAACCTTGTCCTTTAGGCCTAGGCCCCGTAACCGCTTTGCCTTGCAACCATTGAACTACAAAGGCGGGCACGACTTGACAAAAAGCAAACATTGTTATATACTAGATTTTGTCAAGCTTGATTCTAACGAAGTAGATTTTGTTTTTTGCAACTTGTTTGCTTTAAAGGATTTGGTCAATACTCTCAAAGGTGAAGTTCTAGATCTAGAGTTTCTAATTAATGACCTTGTTAAATCATTTGATAAAAAGTGGTACGGTATGAGATTGTTTGTATTGTTAAAAGTCAATTGTATGTTCTTTTAATCAACTATAACTTAAGAAATGCAAATCAATTTTGGATAAAATCAAATCGAATTGACTTAATCAAATCAAATCAAATTGAATAATCGGGTGGTCGATATGCGGAATATTAGATGCTTTCCGTTTTAGTCAACCATAAATTATAAAAGGCGACTTATCCAATGAAATTTCGTTGGGAGAAGTGTTTATGTTATTTTTTTTTTAAAAAATTTTAACAAATATAAAATTAGTTTCTTTACTTTTGTTTTTTCGCCCACTTCTTTAATTTAATTAATATCTTAATCTTTTAATTTAATACCTTATCCTCTTTAGTTTCTTAGTCTTTTATATATTTATATATTTATATATATGTGCGTACGTACATAAGTATGTATTTTTTAATAATACATTCATATTCTATAGCATCTACTCGTATGTATGTATTTTTTTAATAATACATTCGTATTCTATATACATATACTATTTTTTTTAAAGCAAACGTACAATAGTCGTATTGTACATGTGCATATGTTTTTCTAATGCTCAATACACATATTTTTTACAAAATTTTCAGTAAGACACAAATTTCACGTATTATACAAATAATTCTCACATATTATTGAATAAGAATAATATATGTTATAAAAATTATACTAAAATATTATATAGTGGCTGATATATATCTACTTTGGATGTGTTGAAACTAGCAAATTAATATCTATAACGTACAAAATAATGAAACTTGGAGAGTCCTCATTTTTATTTTTATTTGTATATTAAATAGTATAGATAGACCTTTTGGAATAGTATAGCCGTGCGGCTGTAATACGATTATATTTTCAAAAATAGTATATCGACACGTGGCTTAGTGCCCGTTTGGCATTGCTTATTTGGGGTGATAAGTGATTTTAAAAAAAATTTGGGAAGCCCAACCCGTTTGGTAAACTGTGAGAAAATCACTTATTGTTAAAAATTGCTGTGAGAGAAAGCTATAAGGGAAAGCGCTAATGAGGTGCTGTCATTTTCTATTATGCAGAAATCAGTTTGAAGATGCGTTGGGTTTAATGATTATGCAACAATTATTTTCTAATTTTGTTGAAATCAATATCAACAACACTTTTAACAAAAATTTTACCAAACGCCAAACTGCTTTCTCTTACAGCTGATTTCTCACAGCAAATCTAACAGCAATTATTTTCACAACACAGCAATGCCAAACTGGCCCTTATAATCACTGGAGGGTCCTCTTTTTTTAAAAATAAAATAAAATAGTACTGTCGCCCGGCTATACTATGTGTTTTTAATTAAATTAAAAAAAAAAGAATTATCTTGACACGTAGCGCCGAATGACTGGGGTCCTCTTTCTTTATATATAAAAATAGTACCGCCGCACGAATATACTCAGTTTTTTATTTTTTTTTAGAAGAGTATAGCCGCCCGGCTATACTATTTTACAAACCCTTCAAGTAGCATAATATGTATTCCTCTTTTTCAATTATGTTTGAGTTATTATTTACTTAGTGAATATTAAAGGAAAAAAAGAAAAAGAAAAATTGAATTACTATTTATTAAGTAATATAATTCATGAAGTTAATTAAAATATTTAATAGTAATTATTCACTAAATAAATAATAATTAAAATATAATTACTAATTTAACAAATTAAATCACTCAAATATATTATTTAATTACTAAAAATAAAATTTTAAAAAATTAATTAACCTAAACATCCTAAGTTTATGTATATATATTTTTAAAAAACCTCTCCCGATGAAATTTTGTCGGCAAAGGTTATTTCGTCGGAGAAAAATCTAATCCGACAAATATTTGCCGGCATAAACCTATCCCGACAAAATTTCATCGGGAGAAGTCTTTATGTTATTATTTTATTGAAAAAATATATAATTAGTTTCTTTACCTTTGTTTTTTCGCCCACTTCTTTAATTTAATTAATACCTTATCCTCTTTAGTTTCTTAGTCTTATATATATATATATATATATATATATATATATATATATATATGTATGTGTATGTACGTACATATTTTTAAATAATACATCCGTATTCTATATACATCTATTATTTTTTTAAAAGCAAACATACAATAGTCGTATTGTACATGTGTGTACATTTTTCTAATGCTTAATACACATATTTTTTACAAAATTTTTAGTAAGACACACAAAGTTCACGTATTATACAAATAATTCTCACATATTATTGGATAAGAATAATATATGTTATAAAAATTATACTAAAATATTATATAGTGGCTGATTAATATATACTTTGGATATGTTGAAACTAACAAATTAATATATATAAAGTACAAACTAATGAAACTTGGAGGGTCCTCGTTCCTTTTCTTTTTTATTTGTATATTAAATAGTAAAGGTAGACCTTTTGCAATAGTATAGCCGTGCGGCACACGTGGCGTCTAATCGTTGGAGGGTCTTTTTTTTTTTTTTTTTTAAAGTTACAGCCGAACGGCGATACTCTGTATTTTTAATTTATTAAAAAAATAGAATTGTCTTGACACGTGGCGCCAGATGACTAGGGTCCTCTTTCTTTATATATAAAAATAGTACAGCCGTTCGGCTATACTCAGTTTTTTATTTTTTTTTAGAAAAGTATAGCCGGTCGGCTATACTATTTTACAAACCCTTTAAGTAGCATAATATGTATTCCTCTTTTTCAATTACTTTTTTTTTGGATGAGATCCAAGAGTGTCCACCGCCGACAGCTCTTTTTCAATTACTTTGATTAGCAATTATGTTTGAATTATTATTTACTTAGTAAATATTAAAGGAAAAAAAGAAAAAAAATTGAATTACTATTTATTAAGTAATATAATTTATGAAGTTAATTAAAATATTTAATACTAATTATTCACTTAATAAATAATAATTAAAATATAATTACTAGTTTAACAAATTAAATCACTCAAATCTATTATTTAATTACTAAAATTAAAAATTAAAAAAATCAATTAACCGAAACATCCTAAGTTTATATATATATATTTTAAAGACCTCTCCCGACGAAATTTCGTCGGAGAAACCTAATCCGACAAATATTTGCCGGCATAGACCTATCCCGACAAAATTTCGTCGGGAGAAGTATTTATGTTTTTTTTTTTGTGAAAAATATATAATTAGTTTCTTTACTTTTGTTTTTTTGCCCACTTCTTTAATTTAATTAATACCTTATCCTCTTTAGTTTCTTAGTCTTTTATATATATATATATGTACATACGTACGTATTTTTTAATAATATATTTGTATTCTATATACATCTACTGTGTTTTTAAAAGCAAACGTACAATAGTCGTATTGTACATGTGCGTACATTTTTCTAATGCTTAATACACATATTTTTTACAAAATTTTCAGTAAGACACACAAAGTTCATGTATTATACAAATAATTCTCACATATTATTGGATAAGAATAATATATGTTTTAAAAATTATACGTTTCACTAAAATACCCAAAATGGGGGGTGAAATTATAAAAATACCCAACACCCAAAACACTTTATAAACATACCCAAAACTCATCATTACACACACTCAAAACCCATTTATAAACATACCCAAAAAATATACAATTGGTGATTGTGTGGTTGATTTTGGGTATGTTTCTATGTTTAAATAGTGCTTGGGTATTTTTATAAATACATATCTAGGATTTGGAATTTTTATAAATATCTAAATATTATATAGTGGCTGATTAATATCTACTTTGGATATGTTGAAACTAGCAAATTAATATCTATAAAGTACAAACTAATGAAACTTGGAGGGTCCTCTTTTATTTATTTATTTATTTATTTGTATATTAAATAGTAAAGATAGACCTTTTGGAATAGTATAGCCGTACGGCTGTACTACGATTATTTTTTCAAAACTGCTATATTCGACACGTGGCGTCTAATCGCTGGGGGTCCTTTTTTTATATTATTTATTTATAAAAACAGTACAGCCGCCCGGCTATACTCTGTATTTTTAATTTAAAAAAAAAATAGAATTGTCTTGACATGTGGCGCCAGATGACCTGGGGTCCTCTTTCTTTATATATAAAAATAGTACAGCCGCACGACTATACTCAGTTTTTTAATTTTTTTAGAACAGTATAGCCGCCCGGCTATACCATTTTACAAACCCTTTAAGTAGCATAATATGTATTCCTCTTTTTCAATTACGTTGACTAGCCATTATGTTTGAATTATTATTTACTTAGTGAATATTAAAGGAAAAAAAGAAAAAGAAAAATTGAATTACTATTTATTAAGTAATATAATTCATGAAGTTAATTAAAATATTTAATACTAATTATTCACTAAATAAATAATAATTAAAATATAATTACTAGTTTAACAAATTAAATCACTCAAATATATTATTTAATTACAAAAAATAAAATTTTAAAAAATTAATTAACCTAAACATCCTAAGTTTATATATATATTTACTTTTGTTTTTTCGCCCACTTCTTTAATTTAATTAATACCTTATCCTCTTTAGTTTCTTAACTTTTGTCTTGACACGTGGCGCCAGATGACTGGATCCTCTTTCTTTATATATAAAAATAGTACAGCCGCACGGCTATACACAGTTTTTTAATTTTTTTCAGAAAAGTATAGCCGCTCGGCTATACTATTTGACAAACCCTTTAAGTAGCAGAATATGTATTCCTCTTTTTCAATTACTTTGATTAGTAATTATGTTTGAGTTATTATTTCTCTTTGAAAAAGACCTCTCCTGATTTTAATTTAAATTCTTCTGTGCAATTTTTTTTTTTTTTTTTTTTATACTTATTTTCATTTTGGTGTCTTTTTTTATTCTCTCTTCGTCACTCTTCTTCTTCCTCCTCTCTCTTTTCCTACGAGCATTGTGTTGCTTCAGCCTGCAAAACAGAATAAAATTAAAAAAGAAAAGAAAGTTAGTTTGTTGATTGTTCTTCTCTTGTCACGAACAGTATTAGTTCTCAGCTTTGGCTCCCTTCGCTCTTTTTCTAACCTCTACGTACTAATTAAGACATAAATTTCTCTTTTTCTTTTTCTTTATTCTTTCTCTCGCCGCCACTCATCTCCGTTTTCCTAAGAGTGTTGTGTCGCTTCAGCCTGCGAAACAGAATGTAATTAAAAAAGGGAAAAAAGGGAAGGAAGTTTGTTGTGTAGGTATTTGGTTCCATGGTCTTTAGTGAAAACAAGAAAAGCAAGGCCGTAGGACCGCTTAGTAATTTGGTGGCAGTTGATCACATTACTTTTTTTCCTGCTATTTAGTGTTACTGATCTTGAAAGATAAACTGTCAACTTGGGTTAAAAGTATAACAGAAATGTTTAGCAGATTCAATGATTTTATCTTTCTTGATTTGCATGATTATTTGTCAAAGGAATTGAAGGCTGAGCATTCAATCATCAGCAGGTGTGTGGCAATTGACAATGATAACTTATGTAACAATCATACTAACAAATTAATGGGGTTAGCTTTCATTCATTCATTCATTCTAATGAAACATAATTGAAATAGAAATAAAATGGCTCTTCTTTGCTCTGCTTCTTGACATGTAGCCATAAGTTGAGATTTTCTTACCGCTCCTGTAGACTCTGTAGAATTAGAGACTTGCTGCAGTCAATGATGACCTGACCACCTTTAGATATTATGATGTGCAGAATAATACCCAGCATGATGTGCCTGTGGTGACTGCACATTGCTTCTTGTCTTGGTTGAGGCAACACCAGGCTTCAGTCCTTGTTTCTCTTTTCTTGCAGGCTTTGAATGAATTCTTGGCCTGATACATTTCCGAAAACGAATCACAATCTT
The DNA here is from genome assembly GCA_018703695.1 of Prunus fruticosa. Classification (NCBI taxonomy): domain Eukaryota; kingdom Viridiplantae; phylum Streptophyta; class Magnoliopsida; order Rosales; family Rosaceae; genus Prunus; species Prunus fruticosa. The sequence continues at coordinate 30,391,877 of CM031923.1, forward strand.
CTGAAACCTTCCTTAGCTACGCTTTTGTAAACCATGGAGAACAGCTAGTTGGTGAGGGTATTACTATTGATGATGGCAGAGTGTCAGTGAAGGGCCTGTTATTAGATGTTGGATTTGAGGGTCTTGGTTTGAAGCCATCAATGGGCTCCAACACCCAACAATCATATGCACTACCATACTAAAACTCTAAACTCTCCATTTTGATCTCAAAAACTGCTTCTCTTTTGTCTCTCAAGAAGATGGATTTTACCCCTATTACTGTTCCAACTTTTTATGGAGGTAGGGAACCAATTGAATGTGTTAAATATATGCAATGGAGGCTGCAGGCACATCAATACTGTAAGTTTATGCTGATTATGGCTGCAGCTTTTATCATTTGCAATAGACCTATTTTAGCAGGGCTCTTATTTTCCAGGAGGTATCTTGTGGCCAATGATGCATGCAATGCTGCTCCATATGGAATGGAAGAACGTCTTCATTTACTCTAAAGAATGGTGAACTCCCCGATTCGAACTTTCCTTGAGACTCATTCTTTTAATACCAACAAAGAAGTATCCTGGAATTGCTTCTTGATAAAATGCGAAGTCTTCTGCACCCATCATGGGTTTCCTTTCCAATATTTCGGAAGTGTTCATGCAGATGATTGCCACTAATAGCCACACAGGTTAAAAGGGCTTATCCTTTTCATTGAATAGGACTGTTGCATTGCAACTTCTGTACACTGGCTTGCCTGGTGATAACCTGCAACTCGGATAGAGAATTAACATTCACAATGTGACATTGTAAACGAAATCAATAAGACAGCATGGAGTATTTTTATTAATTTCAACACTCAGGATGCCAAAAGTCAAGGGAGGAATACCTCTTCAATTCTTTGTTAAAGTTGGATATATAAAACTTCCCTTTGAAAATGTCCTGAACAAACGGCAAGATATGCTTTAATATAACAATGGATACGAAGTAATCACGGCACTATTCCTTATTGCAAAGGGGTCTAACAAGCATATGAAGTGAGTGGCAGCGTATGGAAAATAATTACTTTCTATATTTGAAAGGACTAATATAACCTATAACAAATTTACTCATATACCCCTACGTCATTTACTTATCTAACCCTACACAATCATATGCAACAAGCCACACCCCCATTTATATATAAACAGTTATAATTCCCAAATTCCCTCCGCCTGTTCTCCCTTTTCCTATTTTCAGTTCCCGAATTTTGCTCCGCCTTTTACACCTTTTCAGTTCATGAATGAGTGTTGCTGTTTCCCACCCACTTATCTTATTTTCTTATCTACCTTATCTTCTCACCACTTTGTAAATTTGAAAAAACAAAATCTTATCTTTCCACCCACTATTATTCCTAAAATATTATTTGATTATAATATTAAAGAGTCAATTTCATATTTTTGCTTGTTTTTATGTTTAGGTGTAATAAAATATTCATAGAATTTAGGGCAAATGACAAAAGACACCCTGCTGGTTTGGGACAGTTCTCCATATGGACCTCAGGGTATCAATTTTATCAATTTACACCCTTACGTTTGCAACATCGCCCAATTTCATCCTTCCATTAAGTTGACTGTCGCGCCAATCGTTAAATGCTGATGTGTCTATTGTGGGACTCACCTACTAACCAATAAGTTCTTTAAAAAATTTATATAAAATGATAAAATAACAAAAATTTTAAAAAATAAACTTAAAAAATCCCATCCCCTCCCCAGCCCCCTGTTCACCCCCTCCATTGCCATACCTTCTGTCATTTCCCATCATAGTCATCTCAGCCATCCCAAACCCGTGTGCTCAGAAAACCCAGGTCCCCATTTTGGTCCTTCAAGCTTTCACAATGTTGAAACTTCCAACTCCTTTCCCATTTTCCCTCAATTTCCCATTTGGGTATTGCTTGAATCCAATTTCCACAACTTGGTGCTTTTGAGGCTGTTGAGGTAAAATCTAATGATGCAAATGGAAAAATCCAAATGGGAAAAAAACCATACATCACATGAAGGCTTGAAGAAGGCATGAGGAGAGGAGAGGAGAGGAGTAGCCAGCCATCATCCTCATCCAAATGGGACAAACCCAATCAAGTAAACCCAATGTATTGCCATTTGAAGTATTTGGGCAGACAATGTTAAGAAAAAGAGGGATGAGGATGGGGTCGAATCTGAAATGCAAGGACAAGAAACAAACACTTAATTCCAACAATTTCTCAGCCCCTAAAAACCCATGGTGCCCAAATCCTTCAACCCCAAAACCCAAACCTACACCTCCCCTCGACCCCCCGTCCCCTTCCCACAGGCCCCAACCTCTCCCTCACCTCATTCCTCTTCCAATCCTCCACCTTCTTCCCCCAACAACCTTGCCCTTGCCAACGCCGACACCGACACCGCCGAAACCCTAACCTTCTGAAAGGGCCACGTCGTACTGCTGCTGTCCCCAAATTCCATCTTCTTCCTGGTGGTGTGCCTAGCCGTCATGTCGCTGGATGCGATTATAATTTATAACAACCACCAACCCCCTTAACACCACCGAAGGAATTGCCAAGCAAATCGTCGATTCCAAACTGGTGCTGGCCTTCACAACTCGTCAACTCATCTCCAAACTTGGTGGTTCAACTACTGATCTTTCTATCGCGCTCATTGGTGACGACAAAATTAAAGCTCCTAATCATGGAACTGGAAATGGAAAAATTGTGTCGACCTTGGGACAGATGATGGTGAAGAAGGAAAGGCATGGGAGTAGCAATAGAGGATTGAATTTGAAGGAAGAAATCAATCGAGATGACATAGCGACTCTGCTCTACTCGTCGGGGACTACAGGTGCAAGTAAAGGCGTGGTGTCATCGCACAAGAATCTGATAGCGATGGTGCAGGTCGTTCTCAGCCGCTTCAATCTGGACGATGGGGAGGATACGTTCCTTTTTACGGTTCCTCAAGCTCAAATTCCTAGCCGCTTCAATCTCCCGATGATACTATTAGGATCTTCAATTGGGGTTGGGGTTTTAAATTTTTTTTAAAATTTTAAAATTATGTTATTTTATCATTTCTTTATTGTTTTAAATTTTTGTTATTTTATCATTTTATATAAATTTTTTAAAGAACTGGTTGGTTAGTAGGTGAGTCCCACAATAGACACGTCAGCATTTAACGATTGACGGTTATTAACTTAACGGAAGGATGAAATTGGACGACATTGCAAACGTAAAGGTGTAAATTGATAAAATTGATAACTTATGATCCATATTAAGAACCACCCCAAACTAGCAGGGTGCCTTTTGTCATTTGCCCTAGAATTTATAAAACTCAATTAAAAAATAAGAATTTTTTTAATACAAAACCCATCCGCCCCAAGCAGCCACCCTTTCCCCGACCCCAATCCCTAGCCCCACCCCGCTGCCTAGATTCATCCCCCAAAACCCAAGCCTCAACACCACCGCCTCCGCGTCTACCACTGACGAAGAATTGTAGGCTCTGCGAGAAGAGAATGGGCGACTGAGAAACTACTGTGGATTCAATCAACTTCTTGACGCGAATCAGAGCTCTAAAGCAGGAATCTAAAATCAATTTCCTTTCAAGGTGGCCACAGGTATTTTAATTGTTTTAATTTTGCCCATATAATCGTTAAAGCATTGGGCTTTGTTTAAAATACATGTTTGCTTTTTAGGAAGTGATTTGGAGGCTGCTGAAATTCTCATCAATGTTGACCATGAAGAACCAAGTTGGTGGGTTTGGGTAACGGAAGATATGATTCCGGGCAAAGTTGAGGAAATGAGTGGAATTGACAATGAAAGCTATGTTCTTACACACCGGAATTCAGAGAAAAAGTCCTTGACCTACAAACAGAAATCTATTTTGGGTTTTTACAGCATGCTGAAATCAGGTAGTAAAATCCTCCATTGTACAACAATACTAAAATTCAGAGTAAATGAGTATCTTAATCCGATCTCATTAGTTATACTAGATACAAAAATGAATATTTAGGATTGACCACTTTTGGAAAAATGCATCTAATGTTCAGGTAGTTTAAACAAAATGTCATCCATTCTGTCTGTCTGCATCAATCTTGTCCTCTATCATGCATCTAATGTTCAGTTAGGGATTCAATCATACTATAAGACAGACAAAGTCAGGAATTCAAGCATGATAGAGGACAAGATTGATGCAGACAGACAGAATGACATTTTGTTTAAACTACCTGAACATTAGATGCATTTTTAGGGTTGACCACTTTTGGAATTTGTTTGTATCTACTATCACTTGGATTGACATAGCGGGATTTGTTTTTGTATCTAGTATAACTAATGGGATTGGATTAAGATACTCATTTACTCTGAATTTTAGTATTGTGGTACAATGGAGGATTTTACTTTTGGAAATTTTAGTATTGTGTTACAGTGTAGGATTTTACTTTGGAAATTTTAGTATTGTGTTACAATGGAGGATTATACTTTTGGAAATTGTTTTTAATTCTCTCATGTATCCTAGTTTTTTTTTTTTTATCCAAATGGTCCAATTGTGACTTCACTTATTCTGCAACCAAATTTTATTCTCTCTTTAAACTCGGATATTCATGAACAGAGAGTCATAGACACTTACAGGTTGCTCCAAGCTTGTTTAGAGTTGGATCCTCATACTCTCTCTCTCTCTCTCTCTCTTTTCTAATTTTGTGTATTGTGAAGTTGAAGAGATGAGTGCTCTAACGAGTATGTTTGTTTCAGTTCAAAATCTCAAAACCCACTTCTTAGCTGGTAATCATATCACCCTCTTTCTCTTTTTTATCCATTCAAAGATTGTAATTTAGTTGCTGTATGTGTTGGTTTATATGGTTAATCAGATGACTCTCTTGTCTCAAGTGTTGCTGAAACTGTAGATTTCTCAGCCTTTTTGTTGATCTAGCAAATTATTGTAAGAGCTCATTTATGGGGTTATTTATTTAATGCAGGCTAAGGCTACATTTTTTAAGGATTAGAAATTGAAATGTAAGAGATGGCCATTTTACAATTCTCTGATTTTTGTTGGTTTCCTTTTTCATTGGAAGAGTTGTATGGTTCAATCCCAATTTATGCCCTATCCATAATCCAATTGTCTATACATGCTACTTTACTTCAGTTAAGCAGTTGAACATTAATTTAAAGAGTATTTCAAGCTGTTAACTTTGAATTTGAAGTGCATTGGAACTTTAATGTGCACCAGCTGGTATTTCTGAGCTTCTTGGTCCAGCTTTCTTTTCTATGTGATTTCCTTCCTAACCTTGCTTCTGGCATTTACTGAATCCTTCCAAATTTTGTTCCAAATTTTGTTCAGGCTGCTGCATTTTCCCCTCTCAAGTTTATGCAGCTTTGACTCGAATGGGCTGCCATAAGCCTTCTTGGTGACCAAAGGCCTCCTTGTTATGTGGTGGCTAAGTTTAGTGTAATTTGACCAAGGCACAGAGTTGGAAAAAGGTGATCTTCGAGCAAAAATCCCCCTTCTTTAAAGGTAAGGTACATTGCTGCCACTCCTTGCATGTATCTAATCTCTTATCTTCCCTAGTCTCTCTGTAATTTTGGTGAGGCATGCCATGCCCATCTATGTATGTCACACTTTTTCTTCTTCTTCCCTTTCTTTATTTATTTGTTTCTTTTCTTTTCTCTTGGAGTCAATTCTTGCTGACTTATTCTAGCTCACCACCCAAACCGGAGCCAGCCCAAACCCTCTTATGCAATATTTTGACACCACCTTTTTAAACCCAAACATGGTATGAAAATAAAGGCAAGAACTTGAACCCTCTTCTTCTTCTTCGAATGTACTTTTTAATTGGTCTTTTTTTGTTTTGTTGTTGTTTTTTTTCAAAGGACATGTAGATGTTATGTTTAGAAGATGGTTGTGTATTGCCGCTTCTGACTTGTGGACCACCATTGTATTTGTAATGCATTTTAGTTATATTATATTGTTTACCAATTTTTAGTACCTCTTGCTCTGTTTTGATGTGTATATTTCTAGAAGTAAAAGGTTTTATGCAAATTTAATGCAAAAGATTCAATCTCTTCTTGCAAACTTCATTTTAATTATAACAAATGGATATTTAAAAGCAGTTTTCTTTTTGTATACTTCTGCTGGAAAATATATTTTTGAGCTAACTGGAGCTTTTTGGATGGGTAATTCTACTACTTTTGTAGAGTCAGTATTTACTTGAACTAATACATGAAGTTGCTACTTTCTGGAAATTGGTTGCTAGTTGAATGAAGTTGCCTTCTATACACGAATTGATATATCTGAAAGTTGCCTAATATGTGGTTCAAATTGATTGTGCTCTGTGTTTTTTCGCAGTTTTAGCACAATCTTTTGTTAATGAATAAATTGAAATTTATTGCATAGGTAACTCCTCGAAGAAGGTGAAATACATATTATGGCATTTGTCATCTAAATGTTCTTCTGCCCCCTCTACCTCATGCCTCTGCTTAATTTTTTTGGTGGATCCCAAGTACATGATTGCCGTCGTTGTTTGAACTCTATCCTAATATGAAACTGTTCATTATGCTGTATATGGTCAATTCAAGTGAGGCCATTGTAGTTTCTCAGCATTGTCTTAGATGTTTTTCCTCTGGTATTATTTGTAGAGTTAAGCATGTATATACACATGCATGCACACATGCTCATTGTTGCTGATGTATTTTTCATCAGATCATAAGAAGTATATTTGAGGTTTTGTGTTTTGAGTGTTGGTATGTTATAGAATACATTTGCTTGACTCTTCATCAACTGGACCTTTGTTTGAACAGAGAGGTGGATGGGTAAATAGTCAGTGATAAGATATGCATCAGATGGCACCACTATTTTTAGTGTAGGATCATGGAAGTGCTCCCTTACTCCAGCGTTCAGCAACAACTTCTGTCTATGATGGAGAATCCAACTGCCCTGAGCATGAAAAGCAAGAGCAAGTGGCAGATGGCAGACTAGATGACTTATTGCCAAATGTGGAAAGGCCTTAACTAGTAAGACTAGGTCAAGTTCAAGAGGCAGTTGATGAATTGCATACCTCAGAAGGATGTCAAAATGGAGCTTCATGTCTTGATTGTCAAGCGGAGGAGGGCCAAAAGTTATCCAGTGTTTCGCATGATTTTGATGGTGATGACATAATGAACAGAACTACTGCACAGAACCTTGCCTAACCTCTGGCAATGGTCATCTGATTGTAGATAGCAGGGAAAGTGAATTGCCAAACAACATTTGGGAAGGAGAGTCATATCATATCTTTGAGAGCCTAAGTGGCTAGAAAGTGATGAATCTGTGGCACTGTGGATCAAGGTAACTTTTATTTCTTCCACTTTCAAATCTTTGCTTTGCTATCACAACCTAAACCTTTTCTTATGCAATTTCTCTTGTGCTGTTGCATATCAAGTTGGCTAGCCTCATTATCTTTGCCCATAAGTTTACAGTTCTAGGATGCCCCCAACTGGCTGCTTGTGCTTTTCCTTCTTTTCCCCTTGATGTTCAAATATAACATCATTGCAGGTTTGAGGCTAGGTTTACCCATAAGTTTACATTTCACTTTTTAATTTTTTAATTTTTTTTGATAATTATTGCCTAATGTTTGATGCTAGGTTCTTCTTCGAAGCCGATGTACCAGTGCCTTTTGTTAATTATGACGATAGAAAACCCACAAAATACTGGCTGAGAATTTTGCACAGCTAAACTCCGTCATAGACGATGTTTCTGCTCAGCTGCATGCAGACAATGCCCCAAACGGAGCTGCAGTGGCTTCAGATGAAATTGAAGCTTCCATATAAATTGAATGCTTGGTACATGTGTTTAGCGGTGGGAAAATAATGTTTCAAATCGTCTTGTTCTCGTGTGTTTTTCTTGTTTATAAATACGTTGAAAACAATGTCAGCTCTTGAAAACCATGAGAGTTGCTGCAACAGTATTTGCTTTAACACCACCACCTACTTCTCACTTGGTTTGCGTCGATAGCAACCTTCCCATCATTGTACAGCACTAAACTATAATTTGCAACTGGTTCAGCATGGATCTTATGAAAACCATGGCGTTTTAGTTGTGCTTGAATTGAAGTATCTTTTATAAACGACATATCGTTTAAACTTCGAGTTGGGTCGTAATTCAACCCAATTTCATCTGAGTTGCCAATGGGCCAAAAAGAACAAGATGCCCCCAAACTGCTCAGAAATCCTTGTAGCCCGCCATGGAGAAAAAAAAAAAAAGTTGAAGCAAGCCCATACGCAGATCCTCATAATCCACTTAAAGATGAAAACCCAATTCCGATTCTACCCCACAACAAATCGCCTTTTTCACGCTGTATATATTGGATATCAACTCAATAGTTTGCTCAATCTCTTCTTTGCAAATTTCAATCAACTAATTGCATGATGAAATTGAAATCTGAAATCTTGTCATTTTTTCTCTTTTGTTTAATAGGCCACATCTTTTGTTTAAGAATGTTGTTAAATGAACTCTAAAATTAATTAAGTACATCCTACTACTAAACTGTTTATTGAATTACTAATTTAACCTAATATAAAATGACAACAAAAATATATTGAATTATGAAAAAAAATATATAATTTTAATAATTACACACTACTCGCAATATTCAACTCTAATCAATGTAGAGAAGTTTTCGTATTGCTTTGTGCCCAAAATGAACAATGCAGCGAGCATGACCCAGGCGCAATTGTAGGACGGAAGGTTCTTCCATTACTTTTTCTAATAATTTTTTGTTTTTGTTGTTGTATTTTTACTAGAATTTTATTCAATTTCCTTGATTAGGATTTATCTGTAAAATTCGGCAGTTACTTTTCCGATAAATTTCTACCTATAATGATTGGTTCCAAACACAATCAACAATCAACCATTGCCTAAGTGGGAAATATGAACTCTTTGATAAAGTAGGGTAAATTTTCAAATATGCAGCATTTAGGTCCGCCAATGCATAGAGATAGGACTTACATATGTAGGGCTCATCTCTATTAAAAATGTGGTTAACACGATTGTTTTTATACTTGCTCAAATATTCAATTTTGCAAAAATAAAAAAATGTGACGTGGTTGGGTATGTAACGTGGTTGACGGACGAGTATTACTTCAAAGACTTTCAGTCATCTGTGGTCACAATCATGTGGATTATTCAAATAAGAGAACTTTCTTAGATAATGATGTGTACATCGATATAGTTTGGTTGGATATGTAACATGGTTGACGGACGGGAAGGGTCTCTCCTTTTCTTTCTATTACTACAAAGACATTCGGTCGTCTATGGTCACAATCATGTGGATTATTCAAATAAGAGAACTTTCTTAGATAATGATTTGTACATCGATATAGTTTGGTTGGATATGTAACATGGTTGACGGACGGGAAGGGTCTCTCCTTTTCTTTCTATTACTACAAAGACATTCGGTCGTCTATGGTCACAATCATGTGGATTATTCAAATACAGTAAACCATAAAAGAGGATTTTTAAAAAATCAGCTACCGATATTATTCATATCTTTACCACATGCATATTATTAAAAAAAAAAATCAGTAATCTTGTGGATAATGATGTGTACTTGGTGGGATCTTTATTCTTCTTTTACAACATAGGGTTTTTCTTTTTTAATATAAACTTTAAGTTTAAAGTGTATGTATTGGATGGGCCATGTGGGGGGCTCCACCTAAGAAAGACCTAACAAAAATAAAAAATATGAGTTTGGGTGGGATTATACAGCTGCAACTTTTTTGTAAGTGTGGGCAAGTGCCCACAGTTGTCCTTCATTGGGTCCGCCAATGCATAGAGATAGGACTTACATATGCAGGGCTCATCTCTATTAAAAATGTGGTTAACACGATTGTTTTTAGGCTTATTTCCTGTCACGCCCCCTGAAACTTTGGTCAAATCTCACTTTGCCCCCCAAAAGTTAAAATGACCCACTTAACCCCCTTGACCATGGTTTTGTGTTCCACTTTGCACTTTGCTGTTATCTCCATTTATAACTCCGTTAATTTTGATATGATGTGCCATTTGTAAAAATACGAAAATAGTCTTGCCACGTCATCAAAATTGACGAAGTTATGAATGGAGATAACATCAGGGGTAAAGTGGAACACAAAGCCATGGTCAATGGGGTTAAGTGGGCCATTTTAACTTTCGGGGGCAAAGTAAGATTTGACTAAAGTTTCAGGGGCGCTACAGGAAATAAGCCTTATTTTTATACATGCTCAAATATTCAATTTTGCAAAAATAAAAAAAAATGTGACGTGGTTGGGTATGTAACGTGGTTGACATACGAGTATTACTTCAAAGACTTTCAGTCGTCTGTGGTCACAATCGTGTGGATTATTCAAATAAAGAGAACTTTCTTAGATAATGATGTGTACATCGATATAGTTTGGTTGGATATGTAACGTGGTTGACGGATAGGAAGGGTCTCTCCTTTTCTTTCTATTACTACAAAGACATTCGGTCGTCTATGGTCACAATCGTGTGGATTATTCAAATACAGTGAACCATAAAAGAGGACTTTTAAAAAATCAGCCACCGATATTATTCATATCTTAACCACATGCATATTATTCAAAAAAAAAAACCAGCAATCGTGTGAATAATGATGTGTACTTGGTGGGATCTTTATTCTTCTTTTATAACATAGAGTTTTTCTTTTTTAATATAAACTTTAAGTTTAAAGTGTATGTATTGGATGAGCCATGTGGGGGGGCTCAACCTAAGAAAGACCTAAAAAAAATTAAAAAAATATGAATTTAGGTGGGATTATACAGCCGCAACTTTTTTGTAAGTGTGGGCAAGTGCCCACAGTTGTCCTTCATTGGGTCCGCCAATGAATATGCTCATGTATGTATTCTTCTTTTAGCGAAAGGCTAAGAGAAAGGCCCCTTCTTGTTTTCATTCTCAAAAAATTGTTGCTGATCTGAATGAGCCTGCTTCCTATGAAGACCTGGACATTGTTGAGTTTATTTTGAAGTACGTATCCAACGACCCAGATTAACGAAAAAATCTTCCAATGCCCCCTGCACATCCCATCAAACCATAAACTTTGAAAAAGTGTTTAAGATAAATGGTAATAGTTGGTTTTGGGATCGCGGTACCACAACTAGGAAACTAGCCACGGGCATAGTCGACCTTTCGGTGGCGGTCTTGTTCGCTAAAATCATTCTGGAATATGAAAGAAGTCCATCGGTGGCACCCATGGACTTCGTCCAAGTTTCTGTTTGATGAGACATGCAAGGGGCATTGGAAGATATTTTTCGTTTATCTTTGTCGTTGGATACATACTTCAAGAAACTCGACAAGGTCCAGGTCTTGATAGGAAGCAGGCTCGTTAAGATCAACAACAAATTTAGGGAATCAATAATCGGTGAGGGGTTGTATTGTGATCGCCGGTAATCGTGGCCAATAATCCATCTTTTATACCAAATAATCCCTCGTCTTTTTATTATATTATATTGTTATTATTTTTTCGCTACTCAATAACATTACCATAGCACTACCTGCTAACATTAAAGGCCATCGTGGAAAATACATGGTCCTCCAATTTTCCATGATCAACACTAATTAAATCTTCATTTCCATTATCATGGTCCTGCAATTTTTCATGGTCAATGTCAATTAAATTTTCAATTCCATTCAAATGTTGATTTTCATAGCCCAATACAAGATCTTTGTATAAAATAAAATAAAAATTCTTTTCATCATATCAACGCTCTTTCTTTCTCCACAGACACATATTGGCATAGTTGATTTGAAATAACAGATATCGTGTCAAGAAATATCCCGTGAAATACATTTCATCTTCCAACGACCGAGGGAAAGCAATGTCGTTCCGTCAGTGGACAATGAGGAGTTAAAATGTATTTCATAAGATATACTCATAAAGTCCAAATCTTAACGCGATATTGGTTATTTCAAATAAACTAGGCCAATTTGCTTCGTCTACAATAATGAAATCAACAAACCAATGTTGGCGTTTTCTCGGTTACTTTGTTGTTCTGACCCAAGTCCAAATAGGCAATTTTATGACAAAAAATGGGGAATTTAGTGGCCGATATTTATGCCCAAACCCAAATCACAGGTTGAAAATATCGACAATGCAAATTTACTAGTGTACCGCTGAAACAAACAGTAGTGTCCCGTAACACTACTACCATTCCAGAAGCACCATAAAATCAAAGCCTAAATTTGTCACTTCGTCAATAATTCCAATTACTTGTGACCAATTTTTCAACTGAAAAATAGCTAATTCTTTTGGATTGAATTATGTAAACATTAAAATTTAAAAATAGTATAGCGATTAAGTGTAATTAAGCCTATGTTTTAATTCACTCCTTCTATTTGAACGAAGGGATTTAATCAAATCAAATCGAATAATCGGGTTCGGTGTGGTTGGTATGTGGAATATCAAATGTTTTCATTTCCACCTATTTGTCATGGCAAAAGACAAGAGAAGGCAAGGGTTGTTACTATTCATGTGAATAGTGCTTGCTATTATAATTTTTTTGTTAGTTTTCCATCCATTGCCATAGCGACACAATGACAACTATTATTCACATGAGATATGATGAGATAAATTTGTATAAAGTTTTGGTTTGGAAAGTGAAGAATATAGCTAGGTATTTATTTTTTTAAAAAAAATCTGAAATTTTTGGTTTTTAAAAAAAAAAATTTTTGTTATTTAAATTAACTGCTGACTTCACAATCACCACGTGAGCATTATGTCAGCTTTTGTCCTCTCCCCTCCCTTGGGCTTTTACTAGCTTTTGGATGGCTTGTATTGCTTGGTCGTTTTTGTTGGATTTGTGTGGCTGCTTTTGCTTGGTTGCACTCATCTCATCTGCTAATCAATTAATGGCATGTTTACTAATTCGGAATTGAATTAGGGGAATTGAATTGAGGATGAATTGAATTGAGGAGGAGTTTGATTGAGGAGAATTAGATTTAGGATTCCTAATGAAGTTGTTTACTAAACCATATGGATTGAGGGAAGTTAGATTTTGAATTCCTATTGAAGTTGTTTACTAAACCATATGAAATTGGGGTATGAGTGATACTAATTACTAAAATATCCATATTTTTTGGTTAAAGTAGATGGCATATTTGGAATTTTGAAAATTGTGTGAGGATATAATTGGTAAAAAAAATGAATTCCTAATGGGTGAATTCTCCAGGAATTAGAATACCACATCCAATTCCAAAAATTGAATTCCTCCAAAATCAGGAATTCAATTCCTAATTTTGTGTGGGGCTTGTACTTTTCAATTTCTTGATGTGAAATTAACGCAGAATTCTCCATAGGCGGAATTCAATTTCCTAATGAGAATTCTAATTCCTGATTAGTAAACAACCATAAACATCTTTCATCCACTCATATCATCTTCTGATTAATATCCCAACATTCACTCAAAAAGAGCCGTTGGTTTATGTTAGGGAAAATGCTAGGAGACCAACTCTCTAATGAGGCGTGAAACCCATTGGATTGGTGGGCTCCACCTCTATTAGAGAGTTGGTACACAGTTGGTATTCCCAAATTGGTCTTGGCTAGTGTGCCAGCTGTCAATTAGTTACGCGGGTTTGTTATTAGTTTAGAGCCGAAGTCATTTGACAGCTCATGTATTCAGTTAAGAAGCTAAACTCTATAAATACTGAGCTAGCTAATATTGCAAGGTTAACAGAGAAAATCAATAAAGAAATTCCTTAACCTTTCAGTTTATCTTCTTCGTTTCCCCTGTTCTTACTTGCTTGGTTATCAGTTTAGAGTTTCCGGTACTTCCAACGGCCCCATAATGGATCATTCGACTGATCAGACTGAGAGTAGTACTCCATTAGCAGCGGCCAATGCCGTTGACCAGGAAGCTGCAGCAGACAACACAGTTTTAATCAGGGGCATGGATCTTGAAGTTTTCAACGCTGCAAAAGAAGGCAAAACTAAAGACCTCAAGAGTAGACACGATCTTGACCAAATATTGACTCCAACGAAGAACACAGTCCTCCATATTTATATAGCTTTTGCAAGCAGCCCAAATTACGTCGAACCAGAAGAAGAAGCGCTGAGGCCACCCAGCGTTGTGAAAGAAATCCTTCAAATGTGTCCAGAACTGCTATCGCAGAAGAACGAGAGTGGCGAGACTGCCTTACACATTGGGGCCAGACATGGGCGTGCTGATATAGTTCAACGTCTTATCGAAACTGCAAAAGCTCGTCGTTGTGAAGACCTCGAGCAAGGGGCTGCAGCCTTCGCCGCATCATCATCATCAGAAGAAGAAGCAGCCTACTGGAAGATTTTCATAAGGACACCTAGTAAGGAGAAGGACACAGCCTTGCACGAGGCAGTGCGATTTAATCACCGTGATGTGGTGGAGATATTGATCAAAGAAGACCCTGACTTTTCCGACTCTGCTAATGATGCTGGGGAGACTCCACTTTATTTGGCTGCCGAGAGGAGATACAAAGCTTTGTTCTCTGAAATACTTCGCACTTGCAAGCGTCCTACTTGCCGAGGCCCCATTGGTAGAAACGCTTTGCATGCTGTAGTGATTCACGGTGATGAAGGTAGGTATATATAAATATAATAAACTTACATAATTAATTATTTCCCCCTTTTCGTTTATTTTCCCAGCAAACTAGCATGGGTATCCGTATATATTTATAAGATTATTATTATACACTGTTTTTAGTTTTGCATTGATTAATTATTCTTTTTAGAAATGACCGAAAAAATACTAGAGAAGAAAAATGATTTGGCCATAGAGAAGAAAGAGGATTTCGCGATAGCAGCAGACGAAAAAGGATGGACCCCACTTCACTACGCTGCATTCTATGGTAGTGCTTCAATTGTTACACAACTACTAAAAGCTGATAAACGCAGTGCCTACATGGGTGACGAAGCTGATAAGAAGACCGCTCTTCACATTGCAGCCTCCAAAGGCCATGTTAATGTAATGAAACAACTTATTTCCTATTGTCCTGATTGTTGCGAAGTGGTCGACCAAAGACGTCGAAATGCTCTTCATTATGCTTTGGAGAAACATCAATCACGAATCACGACTTTTGTTCTAAAGGATTCATGGCTTAGCAACATCCTCCTAAATGCCAAGGACGTTGACGGCAACACACCCCTCCATCTACTTGATGTTTCTCTCCCCACCCGGACTCTTTTCATTCATGATGCTAGAGTTGATAAGATGGCATTCAATAAGGAAAACATGAACGCTCTTGATGTCATTATAGCTGATGATTCAATAAATGAGGTATGAACTTTTATCTAGATAACTTAATAATCCCTCGTTAAGTGAGAATTTGTGTCGGAGACTCAACTAAAAATTTGCGACTCTACATTGATGGTCTGTGTTGCAGACATATCTGGGACAAGCTTTGAAAACGAATGGTGCAGAATCAGGCCATCGAATTCTAAGGAAAAGTTATGGTGGCCATCGGAAATTGAAGGAAAACAAAGGTGGTGAAGACACTGATAAAACGAAGAATGTTAGGGAAGCCCAACTCGTAGTTGCTGCCCTCATAGCAACTGTAACATTCACAGCAGGTTTCACCATCCCTGGTGGTTACCAAGGTGAGAAAGAACCGGAGCAGGGTTTTGCAGTTCTATCAAAAAATGCAGCTTTCAAGGCCTTTGTTATAACAAACACACTCGCCTTGGGTATGTCCAGTGTATCTGTCTTCTTGAACCTAACTGTATCGATGCTGCAAACAAAGGGACGATGGTGGCTTCCTGCAGCGGTTAACTGGGCGTTGCTTTTGACTATGTCGGCTTTAATTTTTATGGTGGTTGCATTCATTACAGGGACATATGCAGTATTATGTCATTCTCCGGGACTTGCCATTACGGCTTGTGTGATTGGCTGCTTTTTCCTCCTTATCTTGACTCATTATACACTTACTGTATTGTACCCTACCTATCAAAGGCTTGCAATCACTTTGCGCCTCTTTTAGCTGTTTCTTATTAGCATTTTCTGATCTATCTCAAGGTCCTTGATAACTTTTGTCACAAAACGTTTGATTCTTTACGTTTACGTGTTAATAAATGCAGGGGAAGACTGTAATAATTTTGAAGGGAGGCAAAAATTGGAATAATTTTGAAGAAGTTTATATTTTATTTCCATCCTTTCGTTGTTGTGTTATGTTACATAATGTTTGTTACTTTTTTTTATATTACAATCTTGAATTTTAGTTCATATAATATTTTTTTCAAAGTATTAAAAAAAATCACACAAATATAGATTGTCATCAAGTGACAGAGTTAGAGCATCTACAATGATGCTCTCTATTTCTTAGCTAAAATTTAGCTAAAAATATAAGAAAGCTATTTTAGGAGCTCTCTAAAAAATTTCAACTCCAACCATACTCCCTAATTTGGAGAGTCATAAATACTATAACTTTTTTTTTTTTTTTGTTAGACCCAAGGGTATTCACCGCCGACAGCAGTGACTAATCCCTTTAGCCTCGAGAGCTCTCTCAATGGAGGTAAACGGCTAGCCACGAAATGCGCTCCATTCCCATGGGCGGGGATCGATGCTATAACTCTTTTTTGATTGGTCCATCTCTATTAAAAATAAAATAAAAAATAATTAGCATTAAATAAATGTTTGAAATACTCATTAAATAAGGCAACATTAAATTATAGGGAGCCACTAGGAGTCCTTTCTCTCTCCTCAGATTTAGGAGCTCCTAGAGGACTCCATATTTTAGAAGGTGGATAGGGAGCATGGTTGGAGTTGCATTTTTACAATGCCTCCCTAAAATTTGTCTAAGGAGGTGATTTAGGAAGCCCATTGTGGATGCTCTTAAAGATGATGACCCTGTCATCTTCATTATCTATGATACAGAAAATGTCACAACGCACAATTGAGCTAGTATTGGCCCCTAATTTTAAAGTAAATAATAAAATCATTCACTACTAAGTTTTTAACTTAATCCCCTAATTTTAAAATTATTTCCATAAGAAAAAAAAAAATTCTAGCTACCCCTCGTTGCATGTATTATTCTGGATATGTTGGAACCGCAGGTTATTCTAATACACTTTTGTAATTGAAAAAGAAACAACAATTTAGACTGACATGGTTTGAATGCTCCTGCAAATTTTATTTTATTTTTTTAAATATTAGATTTCGAAAAAATAACCAATTTGGTCTTCGTAGCTTTGAGTATTCCTTTTCAATTAAGTATCATCATCATGTAGACCTTTTCATTTAAGTACTAGTTATGGTTAGGTTAAATGAATAATCCCTCGCCTCGCCCTCAATTATTAATTAGTTCGGTGATGATTTGTGTATGAGACTCAACTGAAAAATTGCACCACTATACTAAACTGAAAAGTTGCAGATGAGTCTCATGAATGCTTTGAAATGAAATTAGTGGTGCAGCATCAGGCCTCCCTTCCCTTCCAACCTTGTTCCATTCCTCTCCTCTCCTTGCGCTCTCCCCTCCCTTGTGCTTTTATTAGCTCTTGGATGGCTTGTATTGCTTGGTAGTTTTTCCTGGATTTGTGTGCTTTTATTAGCTCTTCATTTTGCAGATTTGGATGAGTTCCTGCTTTTTGTTTTCTACTTGGTGACGACAAGGTGGGAGAGCAACTTACGTATTTCCTTTTGTGTGTATCAACTCTTTTTGAGTTCGGTGCAAGTTTGTAGTCTATAGTTACGAAAGTTTAAAGATGATTGTAAAATTCAACTGTATTGATATTGTCTATGAGTTTGAGCATTAGAATTGGTTTGTTACTTACCAAATCTGAAATTATTATTTGCATATATGTACTGCTATTTTAATGCATTCTACATTATTAGTTTCCATGTCAAGTTCTCTCCAGGCCTGTATATATAACTATGTATACCAATACAAACAATATCAATACAATACAAAACCTTTTTCAGCCTCTGTTTTCTATATTAACTATATATATTGCTAAAATATGAGAAGCTAGAATATGAGGATATGGGAGAATATGAGAATGAGAGAAGATAATTTTTCTGGTTTTCAACTTGTATCCGTTTTTATTGATTACAACATATTTATAAAAGTCCTATAACTACAAACAAGAAAACAAGGTTTCCATGAAATAAGGAAACAATGTTCCCATAAAACATGGAAATAATGTTCCCATAAAACAAGGAAACATAACTTTAGCTAACACTCCCCCTCAAGTTGGTGCATAGATGTCATCAATGACCAACTTGCCAAGATAGAGACTGTCATTATTAATATTTCCGCATCAAGCTTCTTCTTAATAGAATGTCGATCCACTTCAACATGCCCCCTCACGTGGGACCACTGCATAGTGGGCCACACGTGGAGCAAAGGCCACATCGAAGTTAATCATTTCGGTCTGTCGGTGGCAACACCAAATCCAAGTGCAGCCGGTTGGTCGGTAGATCACATAAACCATGCGAACAAGGCAAAGGCAAAGCAAAGAACACAGAAACCCTGTGAACACGGTAAGAACACAGAAACCTTGTGGACATGGTAATGTAAAGGACACAGAAACCTTGTGAACACGGCAAGAACACAGAAACCCTGTGAACACAACAAAGGACACAGAAACCCTGGAACATGGAAAAGGTAAGGTGAAAACAAACCCTAAAAAATAGGGTAAGGCAAGACAAAGAAAGTCACGAGCAAAGGCAAAGTCAACGGGCGTAACCATAGCGGAAACACACCAACAAAGGCATGAGCAACAATATTGGCACCATAACACGCATGAGCAACAATATTGGTACCAACAAGAGCAATACAAGGCACTGGCACCAACAAGAGCAACAATATTGTCCCCACCAAGAGACATAACAACATTGTCCCCACCAAGAGTCATAACAGGCAGGAGCAGTAACATTGTCCCCATCAAGAGACATAACAGGCAGGAGCAACAAGACTGGCATTGTCCCGCAAGAGACATAACAAGCATCATCAACAGTAATCGACACTGTCCCCAACAAGAGTCATAACATTGTCCCCAGCAAGAAACAACAACACTGGCAGGAGCAAGAGCAACACAAGGCAGGGCAAACAATTGTGGCAGCAGTAACATCATAGACAACTTCTCTTCACTCCCTCTCTCCCCCCTGAAGAGAAGGGGTCGATGGAGCCATATGATTAATGGTACTTGAGAAACATGCACGGACAAGAAGCCATGGCAGATAGGTAGGTGAATTGCAGCGGAATAGATGAGAATTGCAGCAGCGGTGTCACTCCCCCTCAAATCCGACGATGTGTGAGAGTCGAGATTTGGAGAAAGTAACACCCAAATAAGTAGAGAGTAGGAAGACACAGGTGTTTCAGGGCGGACACGAGTGAAGAGACGATAATAACAACAAATAAACAAAATAAATAAATGAAAAGATGAGGTGACGCACAGGTGTTTTGGGCAGAGCATGACATAGGATCTTGAATAAAAGGTGAAACAAATGAAAGGGCAGAGTGCACATGGAGAGGAGAACAGAGTCTGAGAAAGAAAATTGTGGCCTTCAATAATATAAGGAACATAAAGGATGAACACAATTTGAAAAAATAAAAAAGGAAGTGAAACTCATTATCAAATGGGAAAAGGCCATACTTGCGTGCAGAGAGAGAATGCGATTAAGCATGAGAGGAAAATAAATAGGAGCATGCGGTTAATCATATAAGGGAGCCAACATAGAAAAAGAGACGATAAAAGATACCAGTGAAAAATAGACAGAGAAGGAAAAGAGGGCGTGAGGCAAACAGGAAAAAGAAGAAGAGCACAAGAGATTGCACTTTGTTGGTGAGAA